>CM051265.1:1359212-1432322 GCA_027921565.1 Artemia sinica
CCCTGAACTCGCAAAACTTCTAAAAGTTCATTCATTTTGCTCACACTTTCATCTAAGATGCTTAAATCATCAGCATAATCTAAGTCCAGGAGACTTTTTCCTCCCCATTTGATTTCGTGGTATCCCATTGCCTTTCCTGTGCTACTTAAGACGAAGTCCATCAAAATAATCCATATAAAGGGGGATAGAACACAACCCTGCTGAACTCCTGATTTAATACTAAACCAGCTGCTCACCTCATTTCCTACCTTAACCGCAGCAGTGTTATTCTCGTACATAGCACTAATCACTTCAATGTATTTGTCTGGTATACCATACAAGGATAAAGCCTTTACTAAAGCTCTTCTATCAACAGAATCGAACGCTTACTCATAATCTATAAAATTTAGGACCAAAGTTGTTTGAAAACTCATGCACTTCTCAATTATTAGCCTAAGAGTGAAAATTTTGTCGACACATCCTCTACGTTTTCTAAAACCGTACTGTTTTTCTCTTAAAACTTTGTCCGCGACATCTCTCAGTCTAAAAAGTATCATATTGCTAAGTAATTTATTACCTACAGAGACCAAACTAATGCCTCAATAATTGCCAAACTCACTTTTATCATTTTTCTTATAAAGTGGCTTAATTAAGGTTTTCCCAAAATCTTTAGGTACTTCCCCTTTTTCAAAAATCATATTCATAATATTCAGTAATTTATTTCTAACCTCAGAGCCACCATATTTAAGAAACTCATTTACCATCCTATCAACACCTGGAGCCTTATTATTTTTTAATCCTTTTAGTACTGTCTCTAATTCCTCCTCACAAAACAAATCTTCCTTCACATCCAAGGTATCACAAACTTTTCCATTTTCCTCTATATCTTTTCCTGCAACTCTACCCTGGTTAAGCAAATTCTCAAAATGTTCGACCCATCTCTCTTTAGTTTTTTCCTTATCGCTAATTGCGGCCCCATTCCTATCTTTAACTGGGCCAGGTCCGGATTGACTACTCCCTCTCAATTTGTTAACATGCAAATACAATATTTTACTATTATGCCGTCTAGCTGCATCTTCCAGGTCCTCGGTAATTTTATCCATGGTCTCCACTTCACACCTCCTTAGTTCATATTTTAATGCTTTCTCCACTTTCTTTACATTCCTTTTGTTTTCATATGATCTATCACTCAGATAATTCTTGTACAAGTCCTTTTTATTAAACATAAAGCTTTTTCACTAATATTCTTAGCTGCAGTTCTAGCTTTCTCCCCTAGGACACTTTCAGTAACTTCACAAATTATTTTTCTAAAATTATTCCAACCATTTTCCACATTATCAAATTTGAAACTCTCAAGTTAAGTATTTCCTGGAAACCTCTCAAGTTAAGTATTTCCTGGAACTGTTCCTGGAAAGTTTCTCTCAAATTCTCATCCTGAAGTCTACCAACATCTTAACTTCTGGGGAGGTAGTTACCCTTTCGATATTTCAGCTTTAAATTAACCCTTGACACTACTAGATGGTGATCTTTACTTTTAACATCAATAACGGCACTCTTATATACCCTAGTATCTTGTATTGATCCTGCCAGTCTTCGGTTTACTATAATATAATCAAGAAGGTTTGCTGTCTTACCATCACGTGAATGCCATGTAAGCTTATGAGCCATTTTATAACCAAACACCATATTGGTTATAACTAGATAGTTATACCTACAAAATTGCAAAAATCTGTATCCATTACTGTTTTCTTTTCCTACACCAAATTTACCTAGCCTAGGATACCATCTATCCCTATTTCAACCGACCTGGGCGTTAAATCTCCCAGTAAAAGAATTACATTTCTGCCTTGGACCCTGTGTATTTGCTCCTGTAACTGTAAGTAAAGTTCATCTGAGTCACTAGTATCTCCGTCAGTCGGTTTCTACAGGGGCGTATACTACTACAACTGATATCCTGAACTTTTTAGTCATAAAATGAGCAATTAGTATTCTATTATTAATACCTTCCCAGCCTAACCAAACCTTAGCAGCTTCCTTATTCATCATGAGCCCTACTCCCTGTCTATGTACCCCATCCTTCCTGCTTGAGTAAACAAATTCTATATCCCCTAATTTCATGCTTCCTACCCCTGGGATACGAGTTGCTGAAACTCCTAATAAATCCAGTTCAAATCGTCTGAATTAGTCAGTCAAAATGTCGATACGATAGTCATTTTTTAATGTCGTAACATTCCAAGTTCCAATTTTCATGTTCTTTAAATCATTGAAATTATTTTCGCCTCAGGAAAAGCAATGATCCCGGATATCAGTGCAGGACGGGTATCACATATCTTCTAAAGTCTACAACGAAGTGTATATATATATATAGCGCAAATGTTTCCTTTAGAATGTCAAAACAGAGTTTGACAATCTGATACAAAAATTATGACAGAACGACATAAAATAATTTTTGTTAAACTCTCAACTGCCAACGTTAATTTTTTGGACTTGATTAACTCAAGAGAGTTTAATATAAATTGAAACCGTCGCTTAACGTAAGTAATTGAAAAAAAAAATAATAAAAAATTTGTGGAGACGAGGCTCGGCTGCAGCAATTCTAAAAAAACCTTGATTGAAAATTGTGAAATTGCGATCGTCGCCCAATATAAGGATTGGAACTTTGTGTGAAGATATCAGTTTGAAACTGTGCAGTGGTGAAAGAACAGACCGCCTTTAATCATAAAAATGAAGATTTTTTTCTCAATGGTAAGTGGTTCTCTTGCTTTATTAGATAATAACTAAAAATACAAAATCAAACAGTTTGCGGTAACGAACTGTAAGTATGGAGCGACCCGGCTCAATGGTAACCGAAACTCTAGAAAACGGGATTTTGATGCCAAGAGATACATCAAAAGAATCCGATTTTACTGCTGATTTCAAATATATAAGTTTCATCAAGTTTAGTCCACCCATCAAAAGTTACGCGCCTGAGAAAGTTTTGCTGGTTTTCGAAAAAAAGGGGGAAAGACCCCTAAAAGTTATAGAACCTTAATGAAAGTCACACCATCATATTCAACGTATCAGAGAACCCTACTGTAGAGGTTTTCAAGCTCCTATCTACAAAAATGTGGAATTTTGCATTTTTTTGCCTGAAGAAAGATCACGGATGCGTGTTTATTTGTTTTTTTGTTTTTGTTTTTTTTCCCAGGGGTGATCGTATCGACCCAGTGGTCCTAGAATATCGTGGGGAGGGCTCATTCGAACGGAAATTAAAAGTTCTAGTGCTGTTTTTTAGTTACCAAAAAAATAGAGGGCAATTAGGCTCCCTCCCACACTCATTTTTTCCGAAAGGCACCAGATCAAAATTTTGAGATAGCCATTTTGTTCAGCATAGTCGAAAATATGATAACTATGTCTTTTATGATGACTTAATCCCCCGAAGTCCCCGGGGGGAGGGCTGAAAGTTATGAACTTTACTCGATGTTAACATATAGGCTAGTATTGGTTATTGGGAAGTATACAGACGTTTTCAAGGGGGATTTTTCTGGTTGTGGGGGGGATGGCCAGGGGTTAGGTGGGAGGATTTTTCCATGAAGGAAGTTTTCATGGGGAAGGGACATTGCTCTGAATGGGGCGCAGGATTTCCCAGCATTATTTAAAAAAAAGATCAGAAATTAAATTAAAAAAAAAACAACAAGTTTTTCAACTGAAAGTAAGGAGCAACATCAAAACTTAAAACGAACAGAAAATTTTACGTATATGGTTGGGATCACCCCCTAGTCAATACCTGGCTCTTTAAACCAAAGATTTTTTAGTACTCTCATAACAGCTATTTATTCTAATTAACGGCCTTTGTGACTAAGGGGTCATTTTTAAAGAATTGGAACAAAATTCGAAATTTTGCTTAAAGAGCAAGGTTTTGAAGAGGGGGCGACCCCCTAATATACGTATTAAAAATATATGATTATTGAAGTTCGTTACGTAAGTTAATTCGTAAGTTACGTATATTTATTACTAATAAAAACGCTGGTATATAAAATTAAACAAGTTTCGAGAAAGCCATTTAACCAAATAAAAGTAAAATTAATCTGCAAATTTTGTTTTAATTATTCATGTACAGTGAGCCAAATCAAAACCTGCATTAATTCAAAAACGTTCAAAAATTTAATAAAAAATAAGTTTTTTTTAACTGAAAGTAAGGAACGACGTTAAAACTTAAAACAAACAGAAATTATTCTTTATATGAATGGGGCTGTCCCCTCCTCAACGCCTCGCTCTTTACGGTAAAGTTTGACTTTCTCACACCTCTATTTTTTTAAACAATAAAAAACTTTAGCGTAAAGAGCGGGGCGTTGAGGAGGGGACAGGCCCTTTCATATGCGGAATAATTTCTGTTCGTTTTTTAAATTTTAACGTCGTTCCTTACTTTCAGTTAAAAAAAACTAGTTTTTTTTATTTAATCAAAACAAAGAACGACGTTAAAACTTAAAACGAACAGAAAATATTCTTTGGATGAGGAAGGGTACCCCTCCCCCCGTTGACCTTGGCTCTTTGGGCTAAAGTCCCACTAGTGCTCTTCTGAAAAGATTTTTGAGTGCAGTAGCTATAGCCAGATTGTAATTGAAAGTATTTAACTTGTGAACCATCTTTCAAAACATTGAAACTGAAAATTTTATTCTTTAAACGTGCAAAAAGCAAGTACAGGCACATCAGCCCTTCCCTTTCTTCAGACATTGGTAAAATTATTTTAATTTCCCTCCCCTTGCCCTTGTGTTTCCAAGCTCTTCTTCTTGAAAGATGGATGAACGGATTCCAACTTTACTGAACAGAAAAGTAGTTGAGGAGTCGGGGGTATCCCCACAAATAAACAGGATCAATTATGTTTGTTTTAAGTTTCGATGATGCTCTTTCCGTTCCATAAAAGAAGGGATTTGTTTTTATTTTTGTTCGTTTTAATATTATATTTAAAGTCTTTGCTTCTCAAAGTAAAATCGAATTTCCCTGCCTAAACAAGCATTTTAAGAAAGTAGTTTTCATTTCCAGTTCAGTTTTCAGTTTTCATTTCAGAAAGTAGTCTTACTATTGGCCGCGTCGTTCCTTACTTACAGTTCGATACCACGAACAGTTTGAAACAGTTTTTTTTCCTTTGCAACCCTACTGCAATGTTCATCTTAAATTCATCTTTTTTTCTAAATGAAGAAGGTCAATGGATAAATCAATATTCTTCTGGTTCTTCTAATTAATCGAAGTGCCTCTCATGGATAGTCTAAAAATATGGATAAAATAATTTTTGAGGCCTTTGTTTCTCCCCCCATTCCCACAAAAGAGTATTTATTTTTGAGATTACAAATGAGTAAGTCCTCCACTCTAATTGTTTTTGCGCAACTATGCGATATTTTACAACTGGTATTTTATAGCATAAACAGTCCATGATTTTTCTTGTAGATTGCATTTATGTTTAGAGAAGGGTGTTATACTGCACACCAGCCTGGTATCTAAGACTGGGTAAGCTAAATAAATACCCCTACGACTGGTAAGCTAAATAAACTCTCAAAGACTCTAAGACTCTAAGACTGGTAAGCTAAATAAATACCCCTACAACATTTATTAGATTTGTTACTAAATAATTGGCAGAATGCCATACATAACCACTTGGCTGCGACGCGACCTTTTTTGTTCCTTCATAAGAGAACTAAGTTTTAAGTTTTCAGTTGGCTTAAACCTCTTCCGATAGTCTATGACTACTGATTCGAAACAATTACTCGTGTGAAAGAAAACTGACCCAAATGTCTGACTAATATTTCTCTAAAAAAACTAAAAAACAAATATATTTTTGTCAATGGTAGCAGCTTTATGGTTTTCGTAAACAACCCACTTCATTGTAAAACTTTTGTCAAGAGTTTGCCCTTTTCTTGAGTATTTAACCACTGGTTTTCGAAATAATACAATCTCTTTCATGCTACAATTTCTATACAATTTCTATAGTGACCAGCTAAATTGATGAATTCTGCTTATTTAAAGTCAGCATAAATAAACGATTAAGGTGATGCAAATATCATAATTCCAACTTTTTCGTTAGGTTTTTGGTTTGAATGGAGAAGGAATGCTCTGCAATTACAGTTTGTTAATGTGAGCACAAATCTTCAACAATGCCTCAACGGTAATTGTTCTTAAAAAATATACATCCTCAACATATTTCTTGGGGTTGGGGGATCTCGAAATGTCTAAAAAGTATTTTTGGGTCATCATTTTTGCCGTTTTCAATGAGAGTTCTTCAAACAAATTATTGCAATCCCTCCAACCCTCTCCCTCTTCAAAGGATGTGACTATAATATTTAGTATTTTATTTTATGGCTAACCCCCATACCACAGGTTCAGTCCAAAAATATTCCTCAGATTAAGGGAGATAAGGGGGGGGGGAATACTCGTTTACCCGCTCTTTTTCCTTGTGAATCTGTAAGTTCCTATAGAATCAGAAGCTAAGAGCTCACAAATATAATTTTTGAGACTTGAGGCTACCTCAATCCCCAGAAAGATCTACCGACCTTGATCCTGAATAGTTGATTCACAACCCCACACCATTGGGCCGAATTTTATGTAAATAAGCTCAGGTGGTACTTTGAAATAATTTCCATTTTTCAACCTTTTATCTTGCATAGACTAAAGGTATCTTAAGGAGCAAATACTCCACTAGGCAGCTCTACCTTCCAATTCTGAAACTGGAAAGCTTAATACATAGTTTTTCGATAATTTAAAATTATCGGGTTTTAATTTTTTTTTTTTTGGGGGGGGGGCTTTCCAAGGGTGAATTTTAACAGGATTAATTGTCCACGGAAATAATTTCACAAGGAGAAATTGTCTGCTGGGGGGGGGGGGTCATGGGTGAGGGAATACGCCTAGAATCAACTTTTATAGCTAACAGGGGTTTCAACCACCCCTAGAAAACAAAAAATGAAACGCGCAACCGTGACCACCCTTTTCAAGAAGATTACAAATTTCTTATATTTGTATCTTTCGTATATAGTTTTACTTTTCATCAAGATCACTTTCCTTGTTTTTCCAACCGGGAGTTGAAGAAAAGCAATAGAAAGTTTATTTTAGACCTAGGCCCCCACGCATCCAAATCTTTTATATTATTTTGTTTTAACACAAACATAACTATCAAAAACTTTCATTTTGTAGGCATATGTGTAACCAGCTTATGGTTTTTTTAGGTTGTTTGCTTAACATTTATGTGCCTAGTCAGTTTTGCAACGGCCCGACCAAGAGGAGGAGAAAGCTTTAGCATAGAGCCCCGCGATGGCTCAGGAGCAAGAGGACAAGGCGCTGAAGAAGGTAAAGCACCATTGACATAGAATTGAGGTTTAGGGAGGGATGTAAAAAATTGTGGTTCTAAAATTATGTGAATTAAGATTTAAAAAGAGTGATTTACTAGTTATCAACACCTTGATATGTGACTTCGACTTAAAATAAGCATAGATTGTATTACAATATGCAGAAATTCACGAGCATTTGAAGTTGTTAGGAATGCACATTAAAAGTCTTGCAAATTTACAATATTACCTAGAAGATATTGCCATCTAATTTTAATTTCCCCAAAGTAGATCTTCCCAACAGATAACTTAAAAAAATGCTCAAAATACTAAAAACAAGCGATTATTGTTGAAAATATACCAATAACTGTTTGAAATCACTGGTGACAAGATGCGCCAAAAAGATAGAACCAGCAAATTTTAGCATGCAGGAAACAGGCCTATTAACAGTTACAAGAGATTTTTTTTCTTGATAAAAGTTTTGTCAAAGACTAAATGTTAGCACAATTTTTTATGATGATTGGCTGTCATTTAGATTCACCATATGGGTGTTTAAATAAACAATAATCGAGGAAATAGTGTGATGGGAGACATTTTAAACTGTATTTTTATTGAAAGTTAAAAAGAATACAATAAAAAACGTTTCTTAACATTTTAAAGTTGAAGGTAAGAGTTTCTGCAAGGTGTGTTCTAGTGTGAGCCAGCAAACTGGCAGAAAACTTTCTTATTTTTATTTTCTAATCTTGTTAATTTGTTTAATTAATGTGAATGTGTAGATTGTTCCGATCCCATTTTAGACTCTTCAGTATCAAACAGTTCGTGGTAACCAACTGTAAGTAAGGAGTGACCCGGCTCAATAATAACCGAAAAGCTAAAAATTTTGCCTGATTTTCGAATAAAGGGGGAAATACCCCCTAAGAGTATTATAATCTTAATGAAAATCACACAATCAGATTCAGCGTGGCAGAAAACCCTAATGTAGTGGTTCCATGCTCTAATCTAGTGGTCCACATTTGCAAAAATGTGGAATTTTGAATTATTTGCCAGAGGAAAGATCACGGATCTATTTGTTTTTTGTTGTTTTTTTTTCACGTTTATTTGTCTTCTTTTTTGTATTTTTTTTATTTTGTTTATTTTCCCAGGGGTGATCGTATCGACCAAGTAGCCCTAGAATGTCGTGAGAACGCTCCACTTGAACGGAAAGTTAAAGTTATAGTGCCCTTTTTAAGTGACCAAATAGATTGGAGGGCAACCAGGACCCCTCCCCGCCCCCTTTTTTCCCAAAGTCGTCCCATTAAAATTTTGAGATAGCCATTTTGCTCATTATAGTTGAGAGGCCCAGTAACTGCGCCTTTGTATACAACATGACCCCGCCCCCCACAGCCCCAGGGGAAAGGTATTATGTCATAAAATTTGCCCATTTTTTATACATAGTACTTGTTATTGTGAAGTATGTATACATTTTCGGGGGGGGGAATGTTTTGCTGGGAGGTTTTTCATGGGGGAATTTTCTATGGGGAGGGAATTTTCCAGGGGGCTAACTTGTCAGGGGAAATTATACACTGGGGGAATTTGCCTTAATTCCTATACAAAATTCTTTTAAATATCTTGCTTTCTCTTTTCCGTCTCAATTTTACGCGTGGGGTTGTTAAGGGTAATTGACCGGGGCAAATTTCTGGATTGAATTGTCTAGAGGATATTTCCGTTGGAGGGAGGTTTCTTCGTGGAGGCGGGGCCGGATTTTCTGGCATTATTTAAAAACGAACGAAAATCAAATAAAAAATGTTTTTGTTTTCAGAAATAAAAAAAAAAAACTTTTTTCGTTTTCAACTGAAAGTAAGGAGCAACTTTAAAACTTATAACGAAGAGAAATTATTAAATGTATGAAGGGGATTGCTCCCTCCTCAAAACCTTGCTCTTTACGCTAAAGTTTGAATTTTGTCCCAGTTCTTTACGGACGACTTCTGAAACACAAGGGTCTCCTAATTAGAAAATAGGAAGCTTTTTAAAAAGTACTAAAAAAAAACTTTAGCGTAAAGATCGAGGTGTTGAGGAGGTGTTGTAATCACTTCTGTTCATTTTAAGGTTTAATGTTGCTCCTTACTTTCAGTTGAAAAAACTTGTGTTTCTAATTTAATCCAATTAAAGACTTGGGTCGCCAACATTTCCTACTAAACATATAAAATGAAAAATAAACCTCCAATTCCTCTGAGCCTGTGTGGTGTCTTATGTAATATAGACTGATAGTCACTATGTAATTCTGTAATTTTATTGTGGGGTTTTCTTACAAAACTAGAAGCTAGTTTGTAAGAACTAGCTACCTCTTACTTTGCCCTCGGCAAAGTAAGAGGTAAAATCCTCAATGATCATATAAGAAGTCTAAAATTATGCTTCTGTTATATTGTTCTTCTGCCAAGAATCCATGATTACTTGTACATTTCTATATATAATTTTCTTGAAGTTTATTCATCAGCAACATTGAAATTCCGCCTTGAAAAATGCCGGAACAAAATAAATTTTCCAACAGATAAGCCAGGTCTGTTCAACAGAGTTTTAAGCAGTAACCCCTTTTTCTTTAGTTTTACTCATTTTGTTTCAGTATCATTGCACTGATCCAATGTTTTCGAAAATTCCTCATATTGGTCAAATAAAACATTCAAAAACACGTATCAAACACGTTTCAAAACACGGAGCCCTCGGCAAAGTAAGAGATAAAATTCTCAATGATCATATAAGAAGTCAAAAATTATGCTTCTTTTATATTTTTCCTCTGTTGAGAATCCATTATTACTTGTACATTTCTATATATAGTCAAATAAAACATTGTATAGTGATATTGACACTATATATAGTCATATTTGTCAAATAAAACATTCAAAAACACGTTTCAAACTTTTTAAATTTTTGAAATGTTTCGAACTTTTCAAAAACACGAGGTTAGATATTTACAAAGAGAACTAAATACACTTTAATTTCATATTTTGCTCTGCACGATATCTGGTGCCAAGCAAAACTATTGGTGCGTAATTTAAGGCATTTGCGCACAGAGAAGGAGCCTAAACTCTTCCTCAGGAATCCCCATTTGTTTTCTATTTTACTCATTTTATTTCATACCCCTCCCCCATATCAATGAGCCTCATATCAATGAGATTCTTCTAACAGAACTCCCTAAGTGTAAAATAAAATCCTAAGTAAGTTCAATATAAAGACAATGCCCCAAACGAGTGAAAACTCTGTTCATTAGGCATTTCAAAAACACTTTGCTAGTAAAGATAAATAATCTTGGTAAATTCTTTTTGAGTGTGTCATGAAATTCAAAAAGGGGATACTACTGTTTACTTACAGCTAGAGGAGCAAATAGACAGGGTCCCAAGTAGAAATAGGGTTGTCTTTTATTAGGAGACTTTAACGCTCAGTTTGGTAGAAGAAGGGATGTATCATATCCTAACCTAGGTAAATTTGGTGTACGAAAAAAAAACACTAATGGCTACAGACTGCTGCAATTTGCAAATGGCTATGGATTGCACATTTGAATTCGTAGGTCAAACCCCAAACAAGCAATCTTAGGACAATTTTTTTCAAGTGATTTTTGGGAAATAAAGAAAATAACTTAGCAGATATATAAAAATTAAATATATATAGATGTAGGAGTTAATAAATGTAGTATAAAAAAATAATACGACTTAAACAATAAAATGTTTTAGCTTCTGCTTAGTGCTCGTAATGAGACCCGCCATTAATTTCAATAATCTTTTGATTCAGGAAACAAAGCAAGTGGAAAACAATTTGGATATGGACTTGGCTTTGGTGGCCTATCCTTATGGTGGCTACGGAGGATACGGTCATGGAGGCTACGGTGGCTATGGATACGGAGGCTATGGAGGCTACGGAGGTCTCGGCTATGGTGGCTATTTCTAAATTGCAAATGCTGTTAACCATTTGTGAACTTTCTGTTTCTTTTTGTTAAAATAATTTTATATAATATATAATATACATGTTTTTTAGTTACATAAACACTTTTACCATTCTCTAATCACCAGTCTGGGGTTGAAGAGACTTAAGAACTACCAATTTTTACCTGGTTAAACTCAACACTATATAATATGTCGAACCTAAATTATCTCAGATTCTTCAACAAGAAACGTGTTCGGAATTCTCTAGATGCAATAAGATAAGCTTAATCTGGATTTTGTTTGATGAAAATTGTAGACAGCGTCTATATAACCATTTGAGAACATTGGATTAAGTAAGGAACAAGGATTGCGAACCAAAACCAAATCTATTAAAAACGGATGTTTGATAAGAATTAGTTAAAAAAAAACTTTCCGAAAAATAAGTTTTTTTAAAGAAAACTAAAGGCTATTTTAAACTTAAGCTCAGCAGATACAAATACCTTTTAAAATTCAAACTCAAAACGACCAGAAAATTACTATTAAAGAATAAATGAAACCCGAAACGAACAGAAATTAAATAAGCAATCATAGCAAAAACATACAACAAGTAATAATATAAATGAATAAATAGATCTTAATAAGCGATCTAATAAAGCGAGTAATGCTTAGATTGAATATGAGTATCAAGCTTAAAATGAAAAAAAAATATTTTCCTATTGAAGTATAAATGAAACTTAAAACGAACAGAAATTAAATAAACAATCAATGCAGACAAACATACAATAGATATTAATGCAAATTAATAAATGAACCTTAAAACGAGTGAAACTTAAATTGAATATGCAAATCAAGCTTGAAAAGAATAAAAATCACCACAAACAAGAGTTTGGATATGACCTCCTTCTCTCACTGTAAAAGTCTAAAACCTACTGCGTCATTGGCGCTTTACTGAAAACCAATTTTATGACAAATATTTTCTTTTGTACTTAATATTGAAAATAAATGTTAAAATTATAGTAAAATTTTCAACTGATGAGCTTTCAGCAATTAATATCACTATACATAAAATATACAGTTTAATTTATTAGCTCTTTTTAAAGTTGTTAAAGACGAATATAGTTTCCCTACAGACAAGTGTTTGGATACTGCCTCCTTTCCTAACTGTAAATAAAAACCAAAAGCCTACTGCGTCATCAGCGCTTAACTGAAAACGGATTATATTACAGATATTTTCTTTTCCAGTTCTTACGGTATTGAAAATAAAAATAAAATTAGAGTGAAACAAACTCTTGAACTGATGGATCTTTCAACAATTAATATAATTTTACATCAAATATTCAATTTGATGTTATTTATACTTTCCAAGACTGTTCAAGGCGCATATAGTTTTCAGTAAAGCGCCAATGACGCAGTAGGTTTTAGACTGTTACAGTGAGAGAAGGAGGTCATACCCAAACTTTTGTTTGTGGTGATTTTTATTCATTTCAAGCTTGATTTGCTTATTTAATTTAAGTTTCACTCGTTTTAAGGTTCATTTATTAATTTACATTAATATCTATTGTATGTTTGTTTGCATTGATTGTTTATTCAATTTCTGTTTGTTTTAAGTTTCATTTATACTTTAATAGGAAAATATTTTTTTTTCAATCTAAGCATTACTCGCTTTAAGATCTATTTATTCATTTATATTATTACTTGTTGTATGTTTTTGCTATGATTGCTTATTTAATTTCTGTTCGTTTTCGGTTTCATTTATTCTTTAATAGTAATTTCTGGTCGTTTTGAGTTTTAATTTTAAAAGATATTTGTATCTACTGAGCTTAAGTTTGAAATTGGCCTTTACTTTTCTTTGAAAAACTTATTTTTAGGAAAGTATTTTTTTAATTAATTTTTGTTCGTTTTTGATTGCAAAAAATTTCAAGTTTTCTAAAACTTTCTTATTTCAAAATCAAACTAAAAAAAACCCATCAAATATACATCAAAGTATCAAAACTGATATCAAAGTAACAATATCAGAGTGAAAAAATGGGTTTGTGTCAACCTCGGAGTTTTTATTATCTGATGTTTGAACTATTTTTAACAAAATTGCTATCTAAAATTTTTTATCGGATGGGTTTGGGGAAAAAGGGCATGGAGGGACTAGATTAAGGTTTTGTCTCTTTTGATTCTTTAAAAGTGAACAAGAACTTTCTATTTTCAATCAAATGAGCCCTCTCTGAAATTTATACGAGTATCCCTTCTATAAGAACCATATATATCCCCAGAGTACAACTTTTAATTTCCATTCAAATGAACCCTCTCTGAAGTTTTTACGAGCATACCTTCCATAAGAACCACATATGCCCCCAGAGCAATACTTACAACGCCTTCCCCGGCCCTGGGGGGGGGGCGGTTGTGTTGTGTTGATACAGGAGTTTTCTTATCTGATCTTTGAACTATTTTTAACGAAATGACCATACATAAAGGTATTTTTGTTATATGATCTTTCAACTATTTTTAACAAAATGGCTACCTCAAAGTTTTTATCAGATGTATTTGGGGGAAAAGGGCTTGGGGGCCAGTTGTCCTCTGATCACTTTTGACTCTTAAAAAGGGCATTAGTACTCTTGACTTCCAATTGAATGAGCCTCCTTTGAAGTTTATACGACGATCCCTTCTATATGAAGTGCCTCTGGGAAAAAAATAAATGGAGTGTGAAGGGGAGGCTAGATGCCCTCCAATCACTTTTAATCTTAAAAAGTGAATTGCAACTTTCAATTTCCTATCAAATGAGCCCTCTAGGAATCTTATAAGAGCATCCCTTCCATTACAACCATATATGCCACCAGTGCATAACTTACAACGCCTACCCCCGGGCCCTGAGGGGCTGTGTCGACACCGGAGTTTTTGTTATCAGAACTTTGAACCATTTTTAACAAAATGTATTTCTAAAAATTTTTATCTGATGCATTTAGGGCGTGGAGGAGGGGGGGGGCTAGTTGCCCTCCGATCTCTATTGACTCTTAAAAAGTGAACAAGAAATTTCAATTTCAAATCAAATGAGCCCTGTCCGAAGTTTATACGAACATCCCTTCCATAAGAACTATATATGTCCATAGAGCATTGCTCATAACGCCTGCCTTCGGACCCTGTCGGGTTCCGTCAATACAGGAATTTTTCTTATCTGACCTTTGAACTATTTTTAATTAAATGGCTGTTATAAAAACTTTATCAGATGGGCTTTGGGAAAGAAGAGTGTGTGTGTGTGTGGGGGGCTAGTTGCCCTCGGATATCTTTTGACTCTTAAAAATTGAACTCGAACTTTCAATTTCCAATTAAATGAGCCCCCTCTGAAGTTTATACGAGCATCCCTTTCATAAGATGCATATACGCCCCCAGGACAGCACTTACAACGCCTATCCCCCGGGCTCTCGGGGTGTTTTTTGTTATCTAATTTTTGAACAATTTCCAAAACACCGGCTATCTCAAAATTTGTAGGGGACGGGTCTGGGGGAAGAAGAGCGTGGGGGGCTAGTTTAACTCTCTTGACTCTTAAAAAGTGAACTAGAACTTTCAATTTCCAATCAAATGAGCCCACTATGAAGTTTATACGAGCATCCCTTTCATAAGAACCATACATGTCCTTAGAGCATGACTTAGAACGCCTTCGTTTGTGCCCTGGGGGGTTCAATTGACACCGGATTTTTTCTTATCTGACCTTCGAACTATTTTTAACAAGATGTCTATCTCAAAATTTTCATCAGATGGGTTAGGGGATAGCTGCCCTCTGATCTCTTTTGACTATTAAAAAGTGAGCTCGAACTTTCAATATCCCGTCAAATAAGCCCTCTCTCAAGTTTATGCGAGCATCCCTTTCATACGAACAATATATGCTCCAGGGTATAACTTACAATGCCAGCCCCCGGGCCCTGGGGGATTGTAATGACACCTGAGTTTTTGTTTTCTGACTTTTGAGAAATTTTTAACTTAATGCATATCTCAAAATTTTTATTGGATACATTTGGGGAAAATGGGGCACGGGGGGAGCTAGTTGCCCTCCAATCTCTTTTGACTCGAAAAAACTTAACTAGAACTTTCAGTTTCCAATCAAATGAGCCATTTCTGAATTTTTTACGAGCATCCCTTCAATAAGAACCATATATTCCCCAAAGGCATAACTTACAACACCTGCCCTCAGGCCCTGGGGGGCTGTGTTGGCCGTTGAGTTTTTGTTATATGGTCTTTGAACTATTTAAAAAAAAGGCTATCTCAAAGTTTGTATCGGATGGGTTTGAGGAAAAAA
Source organism: Artemia sinica (assembly GCA_027921565.1). NCBI lineage: Eukaryota > Metazoa > Arthropoda > Branchiopoda > Anostraca > Artemiidae > Artemia > Artemia sinica. The sequence goes on from CM051265.1 coordinate 1,374,659, forward strand.
GGGCGTGGAGGGGTGGGAGCTAGGTGCCCTCCAATCTCTTTTGACTCTTAAAAAGTGAACTAAAACTTTTAATTTCAAATCAAATGATCCCTCTTTGAATTTAATACGAGCAACCCTTCCACAAGACCCCTATATGCCCCCGAGGCATAACTTACAACTCCTGCCCACGGGCCCTGGTGGGTTGTGTCAACACGGGAATTTTTGTTATATGATCTTTAAACTATTTTTAACAAAATAGCTATCTTAAAATTTTTATTAGTTACATTTGCAAAAAAAGGGTCTGGGGTGGGGGGAAACTGGTTACCCTCCAATATCTTTTGACGCTTAAAAAGTGAACTAGAACTTTCAATTTCCAATCAAATGAGCCCTCTCTGAAGTTTATACGAGCATTCCTTCCATAAGAACAATATATGCTCCCAGGGCATAACTTATAACCCTTGCCCCTGAAGACTGTGGGGGGGGGGGGAGTGTCCTGCTCAAATATATAATTTTAGAACTTTCACCTACGTTGAACAAAATGGCTATACCAAAATTTTGATTGGATGTGTTTGTGGAAGTAATGGGAGTGGAAGGGGTGTCAGTTGCCTTAGAATCACTTTTGACTATTAAAAAGGGAACTAGCCATTTAAATCTCCAATCGAATGAGCCCTTTCTGAAGTTTCTACGACAGCGTTGTTTATAAAAAACCTTATATACCCCCAGGGCATAACATACAGCCCTTGCCCTAAGGGCTGTGGGGGAGCTGTCATCCTCAAAGACCTAATTTCCAGAACTTAAAACTATGTTTAATAAAATGGCTGTCTCAAAATATTGATTGGATGTGTTTGGGGAAAAGGTGGGCGTGAGAGGGGGGTTAATTGCCCTCAAATCACTTTCGACTATTAAAAAGGGCCCTAGCCCTTTGAGTTTTCAATCGGATGAGCCTTTTTTGGAGTTTCTATGACACCTCCTTCTGTAAAAACCTTATATGCCCCCAGGGTATAACTTAAAACCATTGCCTTGAGGGTTGTGGGGGAGTGTCCTCCTCAAAAACGTATTTTATATCTGGAAATCAACTACACTGAACAAAATAGCAAATATCAAAATTTTGCTTGGATGTGTTTGGGGGAATGATGGGCGTGGGAGGGTCTAATTGCCCTCCAATCACTTTCTACTAGTAAAAAGGGCACTAGCCATTTGAATTTCCCATCGACTGAACCTTTTTTGAAGTTTCTACGACACCGCCTTCTATAAAAACCTTATATGGCCCCAGGGTATAATTTAAAACCCTTGCCTTGAGGGTTGGGGGGGAGTGTCCTCCTCAAAAACATATTTTCTATCTGAAATTCAACTACGCTGAACAAAATGGCTATCTCAAAATGTTGATTGGATGTGTTTGGGGGAATAATGGTCGTGGGGGGGACTAGTTGCCCTCCAATCACTTTTGACTATTAAAAGGGCACTAGCCCTTTGAATTTCCAATCGAATAAGCCTTTTTGAAGTTTCTACGACAACGCCTTCTATAAAAACCTTATATGCCCCCAGGGCATAACTTAAAACCCTTGCCCTAGGGGTTTTGGGAGATTGTCCTCCTCAAAAACATATTTTCTATCTGGAAATCAACTACGCTGAACAAAATGGCTATCTCAAAATTTTGATTGGATGGGTTTGGGGGAATATGGGCGTTGGGGGGAGGGGGGCTAGTTGCCTTCCTATCACTTTCGACTATTAAAAAGGGCTCTAGCCCTTTGAATTTCTAATCGAATAAGCCTTTTTTGAAGTTTCTACGACAACGCCTTCTATAAAAACCTTATATGCCCCCAGGGCATAACTTAAATCCCTTGCACTGAGGATTGTGGGACGTGTCCTCTTCAAAAATATATTTTGTATCTGGAAATCAACTATGCTGAACAAAATGGCTATCTCAAAATTTTGATTGGATGGGTTTGGGGGAATGATGGGCGTGGGGGGGCTAGTTGCCCTCCAATCACTTTCGACTATTAAAAAGGGCACTATCCCTTTGAATATCCAATCGAATTATCCTTTTTTGAAGTTTCTACGACAACGCCTTCTATAAAAACCTTATATGCCCCCAGGGCATAACTTAATACCCTTGCCCTGAGGGTTGGGGGGGAGTGTCCTCCTCAAAAACATATTTTATATCTGGAAATCAACTACGCTGAAAAAAATGGCTATCTCAAAATTTTGATAGGATGTGTTTGGGGAAATGACGGGCGTGGGGGGCCTAGTTGCCCTCCAATCACTTTCGACTATTAAAAAGGGCACTAGCCCTTTAAAATTTCCAATCGAATGAGCCTGTTTTGAAGTTTTAACGACAACGCCTTCTATTAAAACCTTATATGCCCCCAGGGCATAACTTAAAACCCTTGCACTGAGGATTGTGGGACGTGTCCTCCTCAAAAATATATTTTGTATCTGGAAATCAACTATGCTGAACAAAATGGCTATCTCAAAATTTTGACTGGATGTGTTTGGGGGATTGATGGGCGTGGGGGGCTAGTTACCCTCCAATCATTTTCGATTATTAAAAAGGGCACTAGAACTCTCGAATTGAATGAGTCCCTTTTGAGTTTCTATGACGACCCCTTCCATATGAAGTGCCTCTGGGAAAAAAAATAGTAATAAATAAATAATAAAACATTGGGGCCGTATGGCCTTTACTATAGGCAACGCTACAGCGTTGCCTCTGATACATGGAGCAATAGCAGATGCTCTTAATGATAAAAACTTATAAAGTTACTTGTACAAATCACATATATTTCGTATTCAGCTGAAAACCCATACAAAAATTTGTATAATGTTAAAAAACGTAGAAAACAATCTCTAAGGGGGTGGCATCTTGGTTAAACTTGTATTACCAACTTCTAAACTTCTGAAAATTTTCTTAACCCTTGGTTTCATACCTTTATATCGAAACAAAAATATGAGCTTTTACTCAGAATACTTCTAACGATTGTGTTATTTAATTTTTAGCCAAGGAGTGATTGTATTGAGCAACTGGTCATAAAGTATTGGATGAGGGAATGGTGGAACGAAAAAGCTTAAATTTCAAGGGTAATTTTGTGCTGCAAAACAACAATTCAGGCTTGACGGGATGACTGGGCTATAGCTAGTTTTAGAACCAGTTGGTTAAAACTAAGAGATACTTGATCAGATTTAAAACTATTCCAAGGCTATTTACCCAACCTCGGTGTTTTAGATGTCATTCTTCCACACGGTAGCGAATTCTCCCCATGTGTAAAATCCTAAAAAAAAAACAATACCGTTCATAAATTACTGGTACTACTTCTAACAACTGACCGATGCGCTGTACCGTCCGATGCCGGAACAGCTGTGCGCACTCCTCTTCCATCTCAACATATTTAGAGCTTCCATCTTTACACCTTCCCAGGAAGTTCCCATTTCCCTTGAGTCTTTCTTTCCGACATATTCCTACCCCAACCAAGGACGAGCTGCTTTTTGTATAGCCCTAGACGGTTGGATGAAAAAGATAATCTTTGGTGATCTCTCATTCACAGAACGTGCCCTAGGCGTCTCAACTCTTCTCTCATTATAGCCCTAGAAAGCGAAATTGAACCATACTTTCGTACAGCCTACTGTTTGAGTTACGTTTAGTTAGCCAGGTACCCAGAGCAATCCGTAGGCAATTTCTCTGGAAAACATCTAGCAAATCTTTTTCTGTTTTTTGGAGCACCCATACTTCACAACCATACTGGAACACTGTCATCACTGTAGCTTCCAATATTCTAATCTTGGTTTGCAGATTTGCCTTCATATTCTTCCAAAAAAAAAATTAAACTGTGAAAAAAAAAACACCCTGGAACATTGCTATTCTACTTTGAAGATCTTTAATGTAACCACCATCTTTACTAATAATACTACCAAGGTAAGTCAAACTGTCCACTTGATCAACCCCAGCGTCACCTTTTCCTCTTCACTTATTCCTAGCCTTAGTGACTTAGTCATCTTAACAGTAATCTTCAAGCCTATTCTAGCACCCTGAACTCACAAAACCTCTAAAAGTGCAGTCATTTCGCTCACACTTTCATCTAGGATGCTTAAATAATCAGCATAATCTACATCCAGGAAAGTTTTACTTCCCCATTTGATTCCATGTTCCCCTATTGCCTTTGCTTTGCCCCTTAGTGCAGAATCCATCAAAATTATCCATACAAATGGGGACAGAACACAGCCCTGCTTAACTCCTGATTTCATACGCAACCAGCTACTTACCTCATTTCCTACCTTAACTGCAGCAGTGTTATTCTCGTGCATAGCACAAATCACTATAATGTATTAATGCGGTATACCATACATGGAGAAGACCTTCACTAAAGGTCTTCTATCAGCTGAATCAAACGCTTGCTCATAATCTATAAAACTTTGGAATAAAGGTGTTTGAAGACTTAGATTACTTCTAAGTTATTAATTTAAGAGTGAAGATTTGGTCGACACCATCCTCTATCTCTCCTAAAACCGCCTTGTTTTCTTTTAAAACTTTGTCTACAGCATCTCTTAGTCTGAAAGTTTCATCATACTGTCTACCTACAAAAACCAGGCAAACGCCTTTGTAATTAACTCACTCCCTCTTATCACCTTTCTTATTCATGAGTTTAATTGGGTTTTTCCTAAAATCACATGAATATAAAATCATATTCATAGTCTCCAGTAAATTATCTCTAATACAACCGCCATATTTAAGAAACTCATTTGCCACAATGTCAGCACCTGGTTCCATATTATATCTTAAATCTTTTAGTATTTTCACTAATTCTTCCTCGCAAAATAAATCTTCCTTCATATCCAAGGTTTCACAAACTTTCTCATTCTCTTCTATCTTTTCATATAAGTCTATCCCGGTTTAACATATTCTAAAAAAATTCCGCCCATCTCTCTTTGACTCTTCCCTTATTATTAATTATAGCCGGCTCAATAGTAACCGAAACTATAGGAAACGGGATTTTTGATACCAATAGATACATCAAAAGAATCAGATGTTAGTACTGATTTCAAATATATAAGTTTCATCAAGTTTAGTCCAATCATCAAAAGTTACGCGCCTAGGAAAATTTGGCTGATTTTCGAAAAAAGGGGAAGACCCACTAAAAGTTAAAGAACCTTAATGAAAATCATACTATCAGATTAGCATATCAGAGAACCCTACTGTAGAGGTTTCAAGCTCCTATCTACAAAAATGTTGAATTTTGCCTTTTCTTTTTGCCAGAAGAAAGATCACGGATGCGTGTTTTATTTGTTTTTTTGTTGTTGTTTTTTTTCCCCCAGGGGTGATCATATCGACCCTGTAGTCCTACAATTTAGTGGGAGGGCTCATTGGAACTGAAATTAAAAGTTCTAGTGCCCTTTTAAGGCGACCAAAAAAATGGAGGGCAACTAGGCCCCCTCCTACGCTCATTTTTCCCAAAATCACCCGATCAAAATTTTGAGATAGCCATTTTGTTCAGCATGTTCGAAAATATTATAAGTATGTCTTTTAGGATAACTTAATCCCCCTAAAGTCCCGGGGGGAGGGTTGAAAGTTATGAACTTTACCCAATGTTAACATTTAGTATTGGTTATTGCGAAGTATACAGACGTTTTCAGGGGGGATTTTTTCTGGTAGTGGGGGTGGGGGGGGGGTTGTCGGGGGTTATGTGGGAGGATCTTTCCCACATAACTGCCTTTATGATTAAGGGGTCATTTTTAAAGAATTGGAACAAAATCCGATCTTTAGCGTAAAGAGCAAGGTATTGACTAGGGGGCGAACCCCCTAATATACGTATTAAAACTATATGAATATAGAAGTTCGTCACCTAAGTTAATTCGTAAGTTGCGTATATTTATTACTAATAAAAACGTTCATATATAAAATTAAACAACTTTCGAGAAAGCCATTTAACCAAATAAAAGTAAAATTAATATGCAAATTTTGTTTTTAATTATTCATGCACGGTGAGCCAAAATGAAAACCTGCATTAATTAAAAAACGTTCAAAAATCAAATTAAAAAAACCAAGTTTTCCGTATATGATATTCCGTATATGAAAGGGGCTGTGTCCTCCTCAAAGCCTCGCTCTTTACGCTAAAGTTTGACTTTCTCACAACTCTATTTTTTAAAACAATAAAAAATTTTAGCGTAAAGAGCAAGGCGTTGAGGAGGGAACACCCCCTTCAATACAGAATAATTTCTATTCGTTTTAAGTTTTAACGGCGCTCCCCACTTTCTGTTAAAAAAAAAACTTGTTTTTTTATTCAATCTTTAACTGGGACAAGTCCAGGCTGACTAGTCCCTCTCAATTTGTTAACATGTCAGTACAATGTTTAACTATTATGCCGTCTTGCCGCATCTTTCGGATCTTCGGTCATTTTACCCTTGGCATCCACTTCCCACCTCTTTAGTTTATATTTTGATGCTGAATCCACTTCCTTTACCTTCCTCTTACTTTCATATGATCTAACACTCAGTTAATTCTTGTACAAGACCCTCCTTTTCTCTATTAAACATAAAGCATTTTCACTAATATTCCTAGCTGCGTTCCTAACTTTCTTCCCTAAGACACCCTCAGCGAGTTCACAAATTATTTTCTTAAAATTATTCCATCCATCTTACACATTGTTAAATTTTAAACTCTCCAGTTTAGTATTTCGTACACCAAATTTACCTAGGTTAGGATATCATTTATCCTTATTTCTACCGACTTGAGCGTTAAAGTCTCCTAATAAAACACTCTATTTATACCTGGGACCCTGTCTATTTGTTCCTCTAGCTGCAAATAAAATTCGCATGAGTAACCAATATTTCTTTCAGTCAGTTCTACAGGAACACAATTATACTACTAGGACTGACACCCTGCATTTTTTAGTCATAAAATGAGCGACTAGAAAATTATTATTGATACCTCCCCAACCTGAACAAGACTTAACAGCTTCATTATTCATCATGAGGTCTATTCCTGTCTATGTATCCAAATCTTCCTGCCTGAGTACTTAAATTCTATATTACCTAATTTCATGTTTCCTACCTTTGGTATAAGATTTTTCTGAAACTCTTAAAAGTCCCCTTCGAAGTGTCTGGATTCGTCAGTAAAAATGTCGTCAAGATAAATTTATTTTAACGTTTTGACATTCTGAGTCGCTATTTTCATAATTTTTAAATCATTGAAATTATTTTAACCTTAGGAAACTCAATGGTCCCAAAGCCAGCGCAGGACGGGGAAAATTACATTTTCTCAATTCTACACAGAAACGCTTAAGCCGGCATTGAACCAGAGAGCAAGAAGTGCCTGGGGCCTCCTGTTGAATGGAGGCTTTGTGAAATCCTTTGCTCATCTTGATCACAACACGGTTTTCAGCACTTGACGACGCTCTTCTATCAACAAGATATGTAATCCTGCAGAGACAATCTCAAGGCAGGCTACTACCTCCGACTTATTTATATTCATGCCTACACATATCATGCTACTACGAGGAGGCACCTCCTCGTATAACAGACAACAGCTAAGAAGGGATTTCCCGCCTCAAAAAAGCCCACCAATACAGATCAAACCCAGAAAAATTGTCCATTAATCAGAATCAAATGCAAATATTGTGTCGTTTACCAGACTATAATTCCTCGACGGGCGCCCCTCCTCAAGGTCACCTGTAGCACGTCAGCCATCACCTTGCCCGGCATGAAGCTTATAAACTTCCAGCCCTAGAATATCAGCAAAAGGGTTACTTGATCGAAAATTAAAACCTTTAGGGGCAAATCAGATTTTATCACTGCAAGTGGCGTTGAGCTTCTCAGCTTCAGAGGAAAGCTTTATTTAACTAAGTTGATTCACTTGAAATTTCATAGAATCGTGTATAGTGATGTATAATGGCAAATCAGATATTATGAAGGAGAACCGGAGGGTATTAGTGCAAGTGGGTGAATGTGCCCGATGCCTCGAAAGTAAGGAATGACCTGCGCTAATATTAGCCGAAACTCTGATCAAGGGTTTACATCATGATGTTTCATACATTAAAAGAACAAACAAGATACATACAGAATCTATTTTCATCAGTATACACATCAAAATGATCTACATTTTAAGGTGAATCTAATACTTAATATTAAATTAAAAAAAACAAGTTTTTTTCAACTGAAAGTAAGGAGCAACATTATAACTTAAAACGAACAGAAATTATTACGTATATGAGGCGTTTCGCCCCCTAATCAATACCTCGCTCTTTACGTTAAAGTTCGAATTTTGTTCCAATTCCTTAAGAATGGCCCCTGAATCACAAAGGCCGTTTAATTAGAATAGATAGTTCTTTCGAAAGTACTAAAAAAACTTTAGCGTAAAGAGTGAGGTATTGACTAGGGTGCGAACCCCCTCATATACGTAATAATTTCTGTTCGTTTTAAGTTTTAATGTTGCTTCTTACTTTCAGTTAATTTTTTTTTATTTAATTTCTGATATTTTTTTAAATAGTGCTGGGATATCCGGCGCCCCCTTCACAGAAAATATTCCTTTCCCCATAAAATATCCTCAATGGAAAGACCCTACCACATAACCCCATCCTCTGACCCCTCCCCCACCAGATAAAATCCCTCCTGAAAACGTCTGTATACTTCCCAATAACCCATAAACAATGTAAATAATGGGCAAGGTTCATAACTTACAGCACTTTCGCAGGAGACTGTGGGAGATTAAGTCATCTTCAAAGACATATTTATTAAATTTTCGATTATGCTGAACAAAATGGCTATTTTAATATTTTCATCCGGTGACTTTGGGAAAAAATGAGCGTGGGAGGTGGCCTAGTTGCCCTCCAATTTTTTTGTCACTTAAAAAGGGCACTAGAACCTTTAATTTCCGTTCGAATATGCCCTCTCGCGATATTCTAAGACCACTGGATCGATACGATCACCACTGAAAAAAAAAACAAAAAAAAAAAACAAACATAAACACGCATCAGATATCTTTCTTCTGACAAAAAATACAAAATTCCGCATCTTTGCAGATAGAATCTTGAAACCTATACGGTAGAGTTTTCTGACACTCTGAATATGATGGTTGGGTTTTTCATTACGATTCTATCACTTTTATGGGTGTCTCCCCCTTTTTTCAAAAATAAGGAAATTTTTTCAGGCTCGTAATTTTGATGGATAAGACTAAACTTGATTAAACTTATATATTTATAATCAGCATAGAAATTCGATTCTTATGATTTATCTACTGGTATCCAAATTTCGTTTTTTACAGTTTCGGTTACTATTGAGCCGGGTCGCTCCTTACTTACAGTTCGTTACCACGAACTGTTTGATTCATGAAGTTAAAAATGTACACATCAACAGTAGCGAACCTAAGAAAATTTGCCTTGATTTTTGAAAGGAGAAGAAATCACCCCCCCCCACAAGGGGAAACTTCCCCCAAGGGAGAAGTTGTCTTCATAAAAAGTATATCATCAGATTCCGCACATAAAATTGCTTTGTTGTAGAGGCTTCGAGCTCTCCCCTACAAATATATTGAATTTTGGATTTTATTTTCGAGAAGGAAAATAACGGATGCGTGTTCATATTTTTTGTTTTTGTTGTTGTTCTTTCCCCCCAGGGATTATAATATCATCCCAATAGTACTAGAAAATCTGAAGACTTTTGATTTGACGGATGTTAAAAGTACCAGTGGTTTTTCAATTAGCCACAAAAATTGTTCCGAAAAGATTGTTCAGAAAATTGGCGTTTTCAGCCATTATATAGAACCGGAATACAATTTCAACCAAATGAAGGCATAGTTGTTGTCAATTGAAAATTCTGAGACATCCAATCAAACTAAAATTCCAGAAGAAATATAATTTGAGTTTCCCAGTTTTAGAGGCAGCAATACCGTACGGTGGCGCATTCATTCCTAAGGAGGCAGTTAGTCCATATCAAATAAACGGTTAACGTGGACACTTCTTTTAAAGCTTCATTTTACCAAGTGGATTCACTTGATATTTATAACATTAATAAAAAAAAAAATCCAAACAAGAAATTTTTCATAGAAAAGTAAAGGGCTGCATTAAACTAAGGATGAGAAGAAATATAGTCGAATAATTTTCCAAACGTAAAACTACCAAAACTCCCCATCAATAAAAAAAAAACCCTGAAACGAACAGAAACTACAAGAAATAACTAACTCAAACTCAAAACAAGCGGAAGTTAAGAGGAACAAGGCTGACATATCCCCCCCCCCCCAATCTCTTCCAAAGACCAAAATATAATTTACCATTTTCCGAAAACATTCCTTATTTTGAGCTGTGTGTTTTTATTTCTGACATTATCGAAAAAATCACCATCATACCCAAGATTAATGAACAAAACGAATAAATATGGATTGAAAGTTTGATATATAGAATGATTAATTAAAAAAAAAAATTCAGATTTTTTTTTTCAAAAAAAGGTAAAGGCCATGTTAAACTTAAAATCAGCAGAAAGAAAAACGTATAATAATTCAAACTTAAAAAGACAAGAAATCAGAGGCAACGCTGTAGCGTTGCCTATAGTAAAGGCCATACGGCTCCAATGTTTAATTATTTATTATTTATTATTATTTTTTTTTCAAGAGGCACTTCATATGGAAGGGGTTGTCGTAGAAACTTCAAAGGGGGATCATTCGATTGGAAATCGAGAGTTCTAGTGCCCTTTCTAATAGTCGAAAATGATTGGAGGGCAACTAGCCGCCCCCCACGCCCACAATTCCCCCAAACACATCCAATCAAAATTTTGAGATAGCCATTTTGTTCAGCATAGTTGATTTCCAGATAGAAAATATATTTTTGAGGAGGACACTCCCCCACAACCCTCAGGGCAAGGGTTTTAAGTTATGCCCTGGGGGCATATAAGGTTTTTATAGAAGGCGTTGTCGTAGAAACTTCAAAACAGACTCAATCGATTGGAAATTAAAGGGCTAGTGCCCTTTTTAATAATCGAAAGTGATTGGAGTGTAACTAGCCCCCCCCCCCACGCCCATCAATTCCCCAAACATATCCAATCAAAATTTTGAGATGACCATTTTGTTCAGCGTAGTTGAATTCCAGATAGAAAATATATTTTTGAGGAGGACACTCCCCCACAACCCTCAGGGCAAGGGTTTTAAGTTATACTCTGGGGGCATATAAGGTTTTTATAGTAGGCGTTGTCGATGAAACTTCAAAAAAGGCTCATTTGATTGAAAATTCAAAAAGCTAGTGCCCTTTTTAATAGTCGAAAGTGATTGGAGGGCAACTAGCCCCCTCCCCACGCCCATTATTCTCCAAACACATCCAATCAAAATTTTGAGATAGCCATTTTGTTCAGCGTAGTTGATTTCCAGATAGAAAATATATTTTGAGGAGGACACTACCCCACAACCCTCAGGGCAAGGGTTTTAAGTTATGCCCTGGGGGCATATAAGGTTTTTATAGAAGGTGCTGTCTTAGAAACTTCAAAACAGGCTCATTCGATTGGAAATCGAGAGTTCTAGTGCCCTTTTTAATAGTCGAAAATGATTGGAGGGCAACTAGCCCCCCCACGCCCATCATTCCCCCAAACACATCCAATCAAAATTTCGAGATAGCAATTTTGTTCAGCGTAGTTGATTTCCAGATAGAAAATTATTTTTGAGGATGATACTCCCCCACAACCCTCAGGGCAAGGGTTTTAAGTTATGCCCTGGGGGCATATAAGGTTTTTATAGAAGGCGTTGTCGTAGAAACTTCAAAACAGGCTCATTCGATTGGAAAATAAAGAGTTAGTGCCCTTTTTAATAGTCGAAAGTGATTGGAGTGTAACTAGCTCACCCCCCCCCCGCCCATCATTTCCCCAAACACATCCAATCAAACTTTTCAGATAGCCATTTTGTTCAGCGTAGTTGATTTCCAGATAGAAAATATATTTTGAGGAGGACACTCCCCCACAACCCTCAGGGCAAGGGTTTTAAGTTATTCCCTGGGGACATATAATGTTTTTATAGAAGGCGTTGTTGTAGAAAATTCAAAACAGGCTCATTCGATTGGAAATTAAAATGCTAGTGCCCTTTTTAATAGTCGAAAATGATTGGAGGGCAACTCCCCCCCACTCCCATCATTCCCCCAAACACATCCAATCAAAATTTTGAGATAGCCATTTTGTTCAGCGTAGTTGATTTCCAGATAGAAAATATATTTTGAGGAGGATACTCCACCACAACCCTCAGGGCAAGGGGTTTAAGTTATGCCCTGGGGGCATATAAGGTTTTTATAGAAGGCGTTGTCGTAGAAACTTCAAAACAGGTTCATTCGATTGGAAATTAAAGAGCTAGTGCCCTTTTTAATAGTCGAAAGTGATTGGAGTGTAACTAGCCCCCCCCCCACGCCTATCATTTCCCCAAACACATCCAATCAAAATTTTGAGATAGCCATTTTGTTCAGCGTAGTTGATTTCCAGATAGAAAATATATTTTTGAGGAGGACACTCCCCCACAACCCTCAGAGCAAGGGTTGTAAGATATGCCCTGGGGGCATATAAGGTTTTTATAGAAGGCTTTGTCGTAGAAACTTCAAAACAGGCTCATTCGAGTGGAAATTAAAGGGATATTGCCCTTTTTAATAGTCAAAATGATTGGAGGGCAACTAGCCCCCCCCCCCACGCCCATCATCTCAAAAACATTCCAATCAAAATTTTGAGATAGCCGTTTTGTTCAGCGTAGTTGATTTCCACATAGAAAATATATTTTTGAGGAGGACACTCCCCCACAACCCTTAGGGCAAGGGTTTTAAGTTATGCCCTGGGGGCATATAAGGTTTTTATAGAAGGCGTTCTCGTAGAAACTTCAAAACAGGCTCATTCGATTGGAAATTAAAGGGCTAGTGCCTTTTTAATAGTTGAAAGTGTTTGGAGTGCAACTAGCCCCCCCCCCAAACACATCCAATCAAAATTTTGAGATAGCCATTATGTTCAGCGTAGTTGATTTCCAGATAGAAAATATATTTTGAGGAGGACACTCTCCCACAACCCTCTGGGCAAGGGTTTTAAGTTATGCCCTGGGGGCATATAAGGTTTTTATAGAAGGCGTTGTCGTAGAAACTTCAAAATAGGCTCATTCGATTGGAAAATAAAGGACTAGTGCTCTTTTTAATAGTCGAAAGTGATTGGAGTGTAACTAGCGAGTCTTATGGAAGGGATACTCGTATAAACTTTAGAGAGGGCTCATTTGACTGAAAATTGAAAGTTCTTCAATCCATTCATTGTTGTCAATCGCTGTCCGCAAGTTATGCAAGCTGTCTATTGTTCATATATAAGGTTTTTATCAAAGAGGTAATCGTATAGACTTTGAAAAAAGCCTCATTCGATTTAAATTGAAAGTTCTAGATCTGTTTTTTAAAGTCAAGAATAATCGGACAGTAAGTACCCCCCCCCTTCCATGCCATAAAAACTTGAAACTTTTTGCAATCAAAAACGAACAAAAATTAATTCAAAAAAAACTTTCCGAAAAATAAGTTTTTCAAAGAAAAGTAAAGGCCATTTTAAACTTAAGCTCAGTTGATACGAATACCATTTAAAATTCAAACTCAAAACGACCAGAAATTACTATTAAAAAATAAATGAAACCCAAAACGAACAGAAATTAAATAAACAATCATAGCAAAAAACATACAACAAGTAGTAATATAAATGAATAAATAGATCTTTAGATTGAATATGAAAATCAAGCTTAAAACAAAAACAAATGTTTTGCTATTAAAATATAAATAAAACTTAAAACGAACAGAAATTAAATATACAATCAATGCGAACAAACATACAATATATATTAATGTAAATGAATAAATAAATCTTAAAACGAGTGAAACTTAAAAAGAATATGCAAATCAAGTTTGAATCGAATAACAATAACTACAAACAAGAGTTTGGGTATCGCCTCACTGCAGAAGCCTAAAACCTACTGCGTCATTGGCGCTTTACTGAAAACGAATTATATTACAAATGTTTTCTTTTGTACTTAAAATTAAAAATAAATATTAAAATTACAGTAAAATTTTGAACTGATGAGCTTTTAGCAATTAACATCATTATGCATCAAATATTCAGTTTAATTTGTTAGTTCTTTTCAAGATTGGTCAAGACAAATATAGTTTCACTAAAACAAAATTTGGATACTGCCCCCTTCTTTAACTGTAAAAACCTAAAGCCTTCTCCGTCATTGGTGCTTCACTGAAAACGAATTACTCGTATATTACAAATTTATTATTTTCCAGTTCTTATAGCATAGAAAATGAAAATAAAAATTACAGTGAAAAAAAAATCTTGAACTGATGGATCTTTCAACAATTAATATCATCATGTATCTAATATTCAATTTGATTTTGTTTATACTTTCCAAGACTGTTCAAGACTCATATAGTTTTGCCATTTTTTTTAACTCTGCCATTTTTTCTAACTAATCGTGTTAGTTTGTTATGAAAACATTCTATGGCTTCTAGGCATTTCTATTTCAGCGGAAAACTGCACCTCAAACTTTGTGGAACATGCATTTTCTTGCATGAAACACCAAAATATAATAAAATGTCAAGTTTCGGAGTGTTCCACCACTCGCAAGCAAGTGCCATTGGTATTTTTGAATCCGCATGGTCAATTTAGGGGGTGGAGGGTAGGCTAATTCTCATAGCAGCCCCATTCCGTCGTGGTATGATTCACATTTTCAACACCTGGCGTCCGGACTATCATATAATCTACCAAGCATACAACTACCCCAAATCAGTATCAATAAATAAATGAAACCCAAAACGAACAAAAATTAAAATAAATATTAGAGTCAAACTCAAAACGAGCATAAATCAATATGAGTAGAGTTCAAAACCCCTATGCTTTCTAAAAGCCAGAATATAATTTGTACTTTACTGAAAAAAAATTCAAATTAGTTTACTGAAAAAAAAAGTGCATTTTCAATTTAATGTACATATGCTGATATTTATTCCCTAAAATCTTAATTAATTTTTGATTTCTTAAAGTTACAAAAGTGAAAACATTTCAAAGAATTGTTTTCAGTAAAACGCCAATGACGCAGTAGGTTTTAGGCTTCTGCAGTGAGGTGATACCCAAACTCTTGTTTGTAGTTATTTTTATTCGATTCAAACTTGATTTGCATATTCTTTTTAAGTTTCATTCGTTTGAAGATTTATTTATTCATATGCATTAATATATATTGTATGTTTGTTCACATTGATTGTATATTTAATTTCTGTTCGTTTTAAGTTTCATTTATACTTTAATAGCAAAACATTTGTTTTCGTTTTAAGCTTGATTTTCATATTCAATCCAAGCACTACTCGCTTTAAGATATATTTATTCATTTATATTATTACTTGTATGTTTTTTGCTATGATTGTTTATTTAATTTCTGTTCGTTTTGGGTTTCATTTATTCTTTAATAGTAATTTCAGGTCGTTTTGAGTTTGAATTTTAACAGATATTCGTATCAACTGACCTTAAGTTTAAAATGGCCGTTACTTTTCTTTGAAAAACTTATTTTTCGGAAAGTTTTTTTTTAATTAATTACTTCTAAAGAATATATGAAACGCAAAATGAACAGATAATAAATAAACAATGATAGCAAACAAACCTAAAACAGGTACTATTATAAATGAATAAATAAATCTTAAAAGAATTAAAACTTAAATTAATATGCAAATCAATCTTAAAACGAACAAAATCTTTTCCTATTAAAGAATAAATGAAACACAAAACGAACAGAAATTAAATAAACAATCATAGCAAACAAACATACAACAGGCATTAAAATGTATTAATAAATGAATCTCAAAACGAGTAAAACTTCAATTGAATATGTGAAACAAGCTTAAAAGGAACAAAAATCTTTTACTATTAAAGAATAAATAAAACCCAAACAAACAGAAATTAAATAAACAATGGTAGGAAACAAACATACAACAAATACTAATATAAATGAATGAATAAATTTTAAAACGAGTAAAAGTAAAATTTAATATGCAAATAAAGCTTAAAATAAACAAAACTTACTACAAACAAACATTTGGCTACTTCCCTCTTCCCTAACTTTAAAAGTCTAAATCCTATTGCGTCATTGGTGCTTTGCTGAAAATGAAGCATATTACAAATATTTTATTTTGTACTTATTACAACATTGAAAATATTATTAAATTCACAATGAAATAAAAGCTTGAATTGATGAGCTTTACGCAATTAATATTATTATTTATCAACTATTAAGTTTAATTTTATTATTTCTTTCCAAGACTGTTCAATGCACATATAGTTTTCCCTACAAACAAGAGTTCGGCTGCTGCCCCATTCACTAACTGTAAAAGTCCAAAGCCTGCTGCGTCAACGTCGCTTTGCTGAAGACGTATTTTATCACAGTTATTTTCTTTTGTACTTATTACAACACCGAAAATAAAACGAAAATTACGATTAAATAAAATTTTGAATAGATCAGCTTTCTGCAATTAATATCATTATATATCAAATGTTTAGTTAAATTTTATTAATTCTTTCCAAGACTGATCAAGATGCATATAGTTATTTCCAAGACAGTTCCAGACACAAAAAAAAAATTGAACTGACAGCCTGATATATATACTGATATTCATTTCTGAAAGTCTTAGTAATATTTGATTATTAAAGCTACTAAATTAGAAAAATTTCCACAAAACAAGTTTTTCAATGAAAAGTTCAGAGCTCCATCAAGCCAAAAATGAGCAAAAGATAAAGTCAAATAATCTTCCAAGCGTAGAACTACCACAAATAAGTATCTATAAATAAATGAAACTCAAAACGAACAGAAATTACACAAAAAAGCCGAGTCACACTCAAAATGGGCAAAAATTAACATTAGTAGGGATTAACCACCATACCTTCTCAAAACCAGAACAAAGTTTGCGCTTTACTGAAATAAACAAAAAAAAACAACAAATAAACGTGGATTGTCAAATTAAAACAAACATACTGATATTTAATATTTTAAGCCCTAATATTTTTTTTTATTAAAGTAAACTAATGAACACATATAAAACGTATTTTATTTTGAGTAAAGCCCAAATACTGTTCTGGTCTTGAGAAAGCATGGAGTTTATCAGCTTTACTAATGTTTGCTCGTTTTGAGTTTGATTCGGCTATTCATTGTAATTTATGTTTGTTTTGAGTTTCATTGATTTATTGATAGTGATTTGTGATAGTTTTACGCTCGGAAGATTGTTTGACTTTATTTCTGCACATTTTTGGCTTAATGGAGCTCTTTAATTTTTTTGAAAAACTCGTTTTTTGGAAAATGTTTTCTATATTAGTTTCTGTTCCTTTATGGATGGTTGGGCTAGTCCGCTCCCTCCACGTGTTGGCTAAGAAGCTAAGTTCTGGCTCCGCATGTGGAGAGCATGTGATCGTCCTCCTTCTGGTTCAGTCCATAAAATAAAACAGAAAACCAAAGGAGAGTACAAGTATTACCTGCGCAGAGCGACACTAAATGCGTGGAATGGTCCTTGCCACAGGAAATCCTGTGATCGTGTTATAAACAGTGTAAAGTGTTCACCTCCAATTAATTCCTCTCTTCGGCTATGTAATTTCGTTTCCAATTATAAAAATAACTTTGCTTTCATTTTATGTTAATCTCCAAAATCATTTCACAAAGCTTGTCAACTCAATCCCTTCCAATTCATATCTACCAATCTCAAGGGCAATTGGTGGAATCTGGTGTTATACTCCGAGCTATGAAGCAAGTGAATAAATCTGAGTTTCTCGATAGTGATGGTCTTTACTTCATGTTTTTTGCTTACGATTGTCCTGAACTACTGAAGCATTTGCAGTTATTGTTTCAGATTTGCTCGGCATAGTCCATTGTGCCAGACTGTTTTTTGTCCGGTTGTATATCTTTCATTGTTAAGAGGGGTAAGAGCCCCAATGCCTGCTATATTTACCTTCCTATCACTGTGTCTTGTTTTGTTAGTAAGCTATTTGAATATGTGCTACTACCAGCCATTAACTCAAGTGCAATTTTACGCCCTTTCAGCTTGGTTTTAGAAAAGATATGGACTGTGGTCAAGCTCACCATATTGTGGGGTGGCCAATGAAACAAGCTGTTGCTCAAAAAAAATTCCCGTGTATTGTTAAACCGTTGATATTTCTTGTGCTTTTGACAATGTAATTCATTCAAATGCTTTGTTTTCTCTTGCACCGTCTGGCGTTATCCTTACTGTTGTTTCCGTGCTTATGTATTGGTATAATAATTCTTCAGTTAGGATGAAGTGGAATGGCACTGTAGGGGAGCATATTCCTGTTAAAAAAGGCGTTAGGCAAGGTGCCGTGTTGTCTTCGAGTATGTTTAAGTGTGTTTTAGCTTGATGTCTCCGACGTCTTCAACCGATAGTTTTTTACAATGATAGTTTTGGCATTAGTCATGTTGCTTATGCTGATGATGTTCTGCTTCAAAATCGGAAAAAACAAAGTCTAATTGCCAACTTTGACCTGCTTTCAGCCGCATAGTCTGCAGTAGGTCTTTCAGTTAATGCCACCAAATGGGAGTTTTTGTGTTTTGGGAGTCCTCCACCAGCATCGCCTCTTTGTTTGAGTTCTTCAACTGTACCATGTTCAGCAAGTATTAAAAGGTTAGGTCTATCTTTTTCCACGTCACTTCCATCTACTTGCTTCACTATTTCGTCCAGCGTGCCGAAAAGTATGCGGTTGGTTACGGAAATTTCTCCCAATCATGGTCAGTATATCCGAAAAGGAATTTGCCGTCTTTATACTTTTTTTTTGTGCCCCTGCTGATTTTATCTTTCTGGTTTTCCTTTCCTCCTTTGCAAGAAGGATACGAAGAAAATACGCTCAGGATATTTCAAGCACCACAAATATCTGCTGCGTTTGCCTCGTCGGTACCGGAACCATAGAATCATTTCTAAATTTGACATTGTTGATGCACCCTCGCGACTGAAACAAGTATCTGCAGATCTGTGTCTTAAAACTCAGCAAATGCTTGGTGTTTTCACTCTCTTTAGGCATTTTCGGAATTGAGTTAATTTATTTACGTTGTATTATAGAATTCTATGTTTATGTTTTTTTTATTCCACAGTTTTTCATTGTATTTTGCGGGTTATAAATACATAAATAAATGAAATAAATTTATTGACATTGTCTTTTTCATAAAACAAGACAAACAATATTTATATTTTTTTTTTGTTTTTTCTTTTCCATAAGAATCCATAGTTTGGCTTGCTATTTGTATGTTAGGAGAAACTTTTTCAATAATTTTTAATCCTGACACAAACAGTATTTTTGATTTAATTTTATACCTTCTCCGTTAATGTGGTGACGCTTTCTAATTAAGTCTAATTAAAACTTCGTAAATAGTGTTCAGATAAGACTTGTCAAAAATTACGTTTCATAAAAGAAATTAATTATTGTCTCGTAACTTCTAATGGGTGTAGTGAAACTAATTGAATTATACATAATTAGAATCAGAATTAAAAGGCATTCTTTGATATGTATATTTAAAAAAATAGTTGGGGGGGGGGGTTGATGAAAAAAAACCAAGGGGGGTAGTCTACTGAAATAAGGTCATTGGAAGCTAGCAAATTTGGAGTGAGGTCAATCACTACTGGTCTCTCGCTGTTAAGTACATGCAAAGCATCTACTGACCTTTGACCCTCTGAGGAAGCATCCCAAGTCGAATTTGAAATTTTTTTTTTGAAGGGAATTAAAAATAATAATAGGAAAGGCAGCGGGAGTTTACATTGAGTGCGCAATACATGTACAAACTAGCTGTAATCTTATTATAAATAGTAGAAGATAAACAATGAACACTTACCCAATCATGACGGTATACATAAATAGGATCTGTAGATAGAAATTGTCACAATTTAAAAAGTATAGTACAAAATAAAACAAAGTCTTTTGTTTTTCGGGTATAAATAACTTCACATACTAAATAAATTCACATCACACCATTCACAGAAATAACCAGGGTGAGGAATTTCCAGGCGAACTGCAAAAACGATAAAACCATTAGTATTATATATTAAAATAGGGGTTTTATCGTTTGGGGGATTCACCAAATACAAAATTTATATCAGAGATTTGGATCAAATCAACCTTTGAGATGAAGGTAATATTCAATATATCGAAGTAGATATTTTGGATATGACAATTATGATCGTGAGGAGTGACTTTGAAAAAGAAACAAATCGAAGCCAATGCCACGGTCACACAAGTCAAACCCTAAATAAAGAAGCGAACTGGCACAATTACAATCAATAACTATATAAAACTAAGGCAAAAATTTAACCGAGGATAAACGCCAGTCGCGAATAATATAAGAGAACATAGGGAAAGCGCAATAATCACTGATAGCCCCTATCGAATTTGGCGCGAAGTACCGTAGACAAAGACTATATGTCTGCAATGAAAACAACACAATTTTGCGGAAATCAGTATATTGTAAAAAAAAACTGTATTTTTATGAACAAACAAGGGCTAGAAAATGTGGCGCAAAACTTAACTAAAAGTGCTCTAAAAATCAACTGAAAAATACAGTACTTTTCGAACACAAACACTTTCGGACGGAGAAATTTAAATAATTTAAAAAAAAAATACAGGTTGCGACAATAGACACCACCCTAAAAATAACGAGATGATGAATCTCACCATAGAATGGCAATCAGCATAAAAACTTGTAAGAGTTATTCAATAAAACATGAAACATGTAAATAAAGGCTTAGAAAAGACCTATTGTACTGAAAAAGCAGAAAAAGACTTGAAAAAACCCTTAGGCTTCATTGAAGTAATTAATCAAAAAAAGGAAAAAAGAGAAGGGTTCAAGTTGAAAATATAGCCAGACGAAATTTAAGGAAAAGAAATTGAATGGAGTCATTAAACTTTGTTATACGTGCACATTGAACTGACCGAAAGAGACTAGTACGAAATATTTGTACTAAATAAGTACAAATAAGTAGCATTAATACTACGGAGCCACCGTGACAGTGGTGTAACTATGGCCAAGATTATATAGAAATTATGGAGATATGCTCCAAGTAGAGAGAGGGAAAATTATACTCTTTTTTATGGGAGTCATTTCCGAAAAAATGACTAGCATTAAGATTAAAATTAGGCACATTAATAGCCTAAAGGACCTAAAATGAAGTTGAAAATTAAGACAAGACCACTAAACATTGGGAAGTTAAAGTGAAAATAGTCATTATCACTTGTATATCAAAAAATAAATTACCGTGTGCCATGAAGGCAAGGTATATTTTCTGCACAAGCGCCACTTTGTTTGATAACAGAATAGCCCAAGAGAAAAGTCTGGCCACAAATCAAGAAGTGTCGCTATACTATAACAAATTAATTGCTGTGTGAAGGCTCATAACAGTTCTTTCAGCATTAGCAGTCAGATAAGAGAACCTGGATATGTTCTAGGGTGCTACCGGAAAAAAACTTGTGCTAAGCAAACCTTCAGAGTGCAGGCACGAGTCAATTGATAATGGAATAACAGGTAAAAAGGTGAACAGCTAAATTTTGAGCTTATCAGGTCTAAGCTGTAAATGGAGCCATGTCCCGGAAGGAACATTAAAGTGGAAAAAAAAGAGATTACAGGCGAAAACTTTATAAAACTGTCTCAAGTACCTAAAATTCGAAAAGAATTAAAAAGCTCAAAAGTTTGAATAAACAAACAGACATAGAGTAAGATAAAAATAGTTAATGACACAAGTTGGATTGGAATAGAAGCAAAGTTGTACAACAAAGATAAGAAAATGTATATAGTCGTATATGGGAAATGTATATAGTGGTAACAAATTTTATTGAGAAAATATATGCAGTCATAAAGGTATTTTGAAAACCTTTAATAAATATGGAATTGTTATCGTAAAAAAAATTGTATATATAGAAATTTTACTAGCAAAGTCATTTTATATGGACTATTGCCAAGCCGTTATATAGAGGCTAATCCCAGTTTCTCAGTTATAGTGTATAAATCTATTTGTTAGAGTTGATTTTTTTTGTAAATATTTTAATTGCAGTTAAGACTTATAAGATAAAAGTCTTGACGAACTTATTTGAAAGTTATACAAAGAACAAATTTTGCAGTGACTTAGTAAATTTTAAGGGTACATAATTATTGTTTGTATTTTAACAACTAAGTTATGTAAAAACATAACTTAAGTCATTTTAAATTATCAATGTAAATATAGTGAATTAATATGTTGAGTATTTTTATTTTTTCATTTTGCTTTTTGTATCCTTAAAGAATTATTCTATATTAATGCTTTATAAGCAATTAGCAAAACACTAATTGGAATTAATTCCAATGCTAGTCTACACCGTGTTTAATTTTTTTAAATGCTTTAAATTTTAACCAGTAGTTGAATGTTCTATCTAAATTTTGTGACCTCACAATGCTCGTGTAAGTTATTACACAATGCTTGTGTATATACTATCTCTTAATTTTTAGAAATAACTTTAAGTTTGAACAAGTGATTTAATTTTATATATAAGTTTTTGACTTCGAGTCAACGTATAAATATTTTGTTGCGAAACAATCCGTTAAGTGATTAATAATTCTGTATTAAGTTTGAAAAGGATGATGAAACAAATCGCCAGCATGAAACATAATGTTTCTATTTAAGTGGCATATTATGTTTAGAGTAAAAAGAGAGAAAAGTAATTAAACGTAATTAACCTTCGTTAAAAAAAAGAATGCAGTAATATATACAAAACTGAGTGTTTCTTTTTACTATATATGTAACACTTTATGCTTTATTTGTATTCTAATGTGAATATTTATTTTAGATACAGCCTTAGTTTTGTTTGAAAATCAAACTTTTCGTAACATCCTTTCGGATCCGTTTTTTTCAATCGCCTTTTTTGACGCATATTCGGAAAGTAGCTCCGAAGTTTATACGACCACCCTTTCCATAAGACCCTTATATGCTTTCAGGGGCATAAATTACAACACATTCCCTTAGGACTGTGAAAGGGGGGGGGATATCATCTTCAAAAACATAACTTGCGGACCTTTAAACTGCGTCAAAGAAAATAGCAATATCGACATTTTCATCGGAAGTGTTTGTGGACTTGATGGGCGTGGGGAGGGGGTGGTTGCCCTTTCAATGATTTTCAGCTATTATAAATGGCACTAGCCCTTTCACTTTTCAACTGAATGAGCCCCTTCGAAATTTCTACTACAACAAATGGCCATCTTAAGATTTCTATAAGGTGCATTTTGGGAAAATACGATATGTGTGTGTGTGTCTTTGAGGGGGGGGGGGGAGTTATCTGCCTCTGATCACTTTCGCTCTTAAAATCAGTACTATAACTTCTTATAACCAGTCCAAAGAGCCCCCTCCGAAGTTCATACAACCACCCTTTCTATAAAAAACTTATATGCTTCTAGGGCGTGACGTACAACCCTTGCCCTAAGGGCTATGGAGAGGGGGGGGGTCATCCTCAAAGAAATAACTCTGGACTTTCAAAAACGCTGAACAAAATGGCTATCTCAAAATATTGGTTGGATTTGTCTGGGGAAATGATTGGCGTGGGGGGGGGGGGTAGACCTCCAATGACTTTTGGCCGTCAAAACACGCACAAGAACTTCTGATTACTAATCCAAGGAGCCCCTTCTGAGGTTTATATGACCACCTCTTCTATAAAAATATCGTATGCCCCCAGGGCATAACTTACAAACCTTGCACCGAAGGCTCTTGGGGGAGGTTGTCATCTTCAGAGACACAATTTCTGGACCTTTCAACTACTCTGAACAAAATGACTATCTAAAAATTTTGATTGGATGTTTTTGGGGAAATAATTGGCGTGGGGGCGCTTGTCACCATTCAATCACTTTCGACTATTAAAATGGGAACTAGCCCTCTCAATTTCCAATCGAATGAGCTCTTTTTGAAGTTTTTACGACAAACTCCTACTATACAAAGTGCCCTGGTTAAATATAAATAAATAAAATAATACAATGTGCCCACATCACTCTTTACTCAGGCAGTGCTATTGCGCAGCATATTGAAAACAAGAATACACTTAAAATGTATTTTGTTTCAAACAGTTCGTGGTAACGAACTGTAAGTAAGGAGCGACCGGCTCAATGGTAACCGAAACTCTAGAAAACGGGTTTTTGATACCAATAGATATATCAAAAGAATCAGATTTCAATGCTGATTTCAAATATATAACTTTCATCAAGTTTAGAGGCTACCCATCAAAAGTTACGCGCCTGAGAAAATTTGGCTGATTTTCAAAAAAAGGGGGAAAGACCCCCTAAAAATGATAGAACCTTAATGAAAATCACACCATCATATTCAGCGTATCAGAGAACCCTAATGTAGAGGTTTCAAGCTCCTATCTACAAAAATGTGGATTTTTGCATTTTTTGCCAGAAGAAAGATCACGGATGCGTGTTTATTTGTTTGTTTGTTTGTTTGTTTGTTTGTTTTTTTTTTTTTTTTTTCCCAGGGGTGATCGTAATCGACCCAGTGGTCCTAGAATATCGTGGGAGGGCTCATTGGAACGGAAATTAAAAGTTCTAGTGCCCTTTTTAAGTGACCAAAAAAAATGGAGGGCAACTAGGCCCCCTCCCACGCTCATTTTTTCCCAAAGTCACCCGATCAAAAATTTTGAGATAGCCATTTTGTTCAGCATGGTCGAAAATATGATAAAAATGTCTTTTAGGATGACTTGATCCCCCAAAGTCCCCAGGGAGAGGGCTGAAAGTTATGAACTTTACTCAATGTTAACATATAGTATTGGTTATTGGGAAGTATACAGACTTTTTCAGAGGAGATTTTTTCTGGTAGGTGGGGGAAGGAGAGGGTCGGGGGCTATATGGAAGGATCTTTCCATGAAGGAAGTTTTCATGGGGGAAGGGACATTGCTATGAAGGGGGGCGCCGGATTTCCCAGCATTATAAAGAAAAAGATCAGGAATTAAATAAAAAAAAAAACAAGTTTTTCAACTGATCAACTGATTGTGATTAAGAGGTCATTTTTAAAGAACTGGAAAAAAAAATTCGAACTATAGTTTAAAAAGCAGGGTATTGACTAGGGGGCGAACCCCCTAATATACGTGTTAAAAATTTATGAATATAGAAGTTCGTTACGTAAGTTAATTCTAAGTTACGTATATTTATTACTAATAAAAACGTTCGTAAATAAAATTAAACAAGTTTCGAGAAAGCCATTTAACCAAATATATTATGCAAATTTTGTTTTAATTATTCATGTACGGTGAGCCAAAATCAAAACCTGCATTAATTCAAAAACGTTCAAAAATTAAATAAAAAAAACAAGTTTTTTAACTGAAAGTAAGGAACGACGTTAAAACTTAAAACGAACAGAAATTATTTCCGTATATGAAGGGGGCTGTCCCCTCCTCAACGCCTCGCTCTTTACGCTAAAGTTTGACTTTCTCACAACTCTATTTTTTTAAACAATAAAAAAACTTTAGCGTAAAGAGCGAGGCGTTGAGGAGGGGACAGCCCCCTTCATATACGGAATAATTTCTGTTCGTTTTAAGTTTTAACGTCGTTCCTTACTTTCAGTTAAAAAAACTTGTTTTTTTTATTTAATTCAGTAAAGTACAAGTTATGTTCTGGGCTTAAAAGACATGCTCCTTAGATTTCGGCCGGTTTTGAGTTTGACTCGCTTATTTATTTTTATTTATGTACGTTTCAGGTTTACTTTATTTTTTGATGGTCTTTTTATGGTAGTTTTACAATTGAAAAATTATTTGGGTTTATTTTTGCTTGTCTTTGATTTAATGTAAATCCAGTGCTTTTCTTTGAAAAACTTCTCTTCTGGAAAAGTTACTATAAAATTAATTTATGTTCGTTTTTATTCAATAGTCATTTGATTGGTAAAGAAAATAATATTTAAATCCTTTTGTTTTTCTCTGTAAGAATTTAAGAATGCATATTTTGGCTTCTATTTAAACGTAGGACAGAATTTTTCAATAGTTTTCCAAACTATTCGTCCTTTTCAAAATCTTGACACGTATAGTATTTTTTTACTTAGTTTTAAACCTCCTTAGTATACATGAAAATAAAACTTAATAAACTATTTTGTTCCTAAAACATTTTCATGTGTAGCCTACTATTTTGACAACCGGGATGTATTTATACCCTTTTGATTTACACCCTTAGTCGTTCTTGAAATATTGCTGAGATGTCTTATTGACAACCAGAATCCAGAAATGCTTTTTGATTTAGTTATAAAACGACATAAGCTTTCCGTGAAAGTTCCTACTTTATACCCTATTGTAGCCCTAATATTTCCCACCTGGATACCATGACAACCTGGTCAATTTTGACAACCTGGATGCATTTGAGCTATTTTAATTTAGTTGAATAGTAACAGAAGTAGTAGTAGAAATAGTAGCCAAAGTGGTAGTAATATTAGCAGGCCTGTGAATTTTAGCTTAATACCCGAAGCCGTTACTGGGATATAGCTAATACACCCCTTTGATGCCATGTGTATATAGTTTTGTTTGGATTCAGCTCAACACCACCCTCGCCGTCCCCTGAGAGCTTAAGTAATACCCTTAGCATAGTAGGAGTAGTAATAGTGAGAGATGTTGGAATATTAGTAGTAAGCCTTTATAGTATTCATATAGTACCTTTTGGTTGGTTCAACATCACCCTCAGCATGTAATGAAGGTTTCAAATTAATACTTTAAGATGTTCCTGGAATATAGCTTCTACGCTTTTTTAATAACCTTCATCGGCATAGTGTGTTTCCGTTGAGTTCAACATTCTCCTCAACATACCCTGAGAGTTTCACCATATTATCCTTAGCTTTAGTCTTAGTATTAGTAGTCTTTATAGTAGTATTAATAGTAGCAGTATTAGTAGTACTAGTCTTATAAGCAGCAACAGTATGCACAGAGTGACTTTTGGTTAGTTCAACACCCCCTTAGTTTGCTTTGACAGTTTCAGCTTTATTACCTAGATCGTTCCTGGGATGTTGCTAAAAAGCCCTTTTTACAGCCTGTGGTGCACAGAGTGGGTTATGATTAAACTTGGCTTCCCCATAAACATTCCCTCAAAATTCCACCTTTCTATCCTTAGCCACAGTAGTAGTCGTTGTAGCAATAGTAGTAATGGTAGCAGAAGTAGTAGCAATACTAGTAGTAGCAATATAGACAGAATGTCTTTTGGTTAGTTGAACATCCCTTTCAACACGTTCTGAAAGTTTCAACTTAATACTCTAAGCTTTACCTGAGAAATTGCTCACAATCCTTCTAACAGGCTAAATGTGCGTAGTGCTTATGGATTTAGCGCAACATCCCCCTAAATATTCCCTGAAAGTTTCATCATAATACCCTTACCCTCAGTAGAAGCTGTAGTGGTTGCATTAGTAATAGCAGCAAGAGTGGTAAAATGCACATAATGTCCTTTGGTTAGTTCAACAGTCCCTGAAAGTTTAAACTTGATATTATAAAACTTTCCTAAGATATGGCTTATACGCCCTTTTCAAAATCTGCATGCATATAGATTGTATAGATTAAGTTGAAACTACCCCTAAACATTCCCTGAAGGTGTCGCCTTAGTACCGTTAGCATCACAAGTTACAGTATTTGCAGTAGTAGGAGTAGTAGTAAAAGTAGCAGTAGTAGCAGTAGTAGTAGTAGTAGTTGTAATAGCGTGCAAATAGTGCCTGTTTGGTCAATTAATTATCCCCCCTCATAGTTCCCTAAAAATTCCCACTTAATACCCTCAGTCTTCATGAGTAACACCCTATTTGACAACTTACATGGACATAAAAGTATTTTAATTTAGTTCAACACTGACCTCAATGTTCTCTGAAAGCTTCAACGGAATGCCCTTGGCCTTTTTGAACATCAAAGGTTGAACAAGCCCCACTTTCCCAATAACAAATGCTATATGTAAACAATGGATCAATTGTATAGCTTACAGCCCTTGCCTTCAGAGCTGTGGGGGTGGGGGTTGAAATCCCCAAGGGACATAGTTATTGGACCTTTGAACTATTCTCAACAAAATGGTATTTTGAACTTTTGATTGGATGTGTTTGGGGATTACGGATCGTGGGAGGGGGTAGGGCTGCCCTCCATTTATTTTGTTTCTTAAAGGGGCAATATAACTTTCAATTGCCAATCAAATGAGCTCCTTCCAAACTTTCTATGACAAATCTTTCTATACGAAGTGCCTTGGTGGTAAAAAAAAAATAATACAGTGTGTCCACATCGCTCTTTACTTAGGCAGCTCTATTGCGCTACCTTTGATTATGTAGCGATGTATAACATCCCATCAACTGCTATTGACTAGGACCCATGGGTAATTGCGTAGGTGGGGGGGGGGGTGCCTTAAAAATGCATTTTAGCTCAGTATTAAGTGAGCTACAGATATTTTACTATTCAGGTAAAAATAGGAGAGAATGTGTGAGGGGGTAGATGTAAATCCATGTCTAATCTCCTTACATTTCGGTTAAGCAAGAGTATAGATGATGCAAGGTGATGGTTTCCAGAAATAAAAAAAAAGTTTTCTTCAATATTACATTCATATGCTTAACAGTACACAAGGAGAAGTTGTGGATGAAGATCTTGAGGTAGTTAGAGATTTTCACTGTAGGAGGGAGGCAATTGACTTCAATTTAGTCGCGAATTGGCCTCAGTTTCAAGTTCATCATAGCTAATGTTCTGTCGGTTGTTTTTTTTTTTTCGTTTGGCTTCGCAAAGATGGCCAGAAATCACAATTTTGACAATCTGTCGTGCTTCATCCGTAAAAAGTGTCTCAGCAATTTCACTCATTCTCTCATTATAGTGTTATAATGTGGAATACAGCCATATTTTTTGTACAGCTTTTTGTTTAACATACGATAAGTCAAAAGGATGAAAAAAAAGCATTTTTGACAGTTCCTCTGGAAAACATTTAACAGAGCTTCTTCTTACACTTTTCAGAAGTGTGCTTGAACACTGGCAATATAGTTTCTTCCAGGATTCTAATCGTGGCTCGTATACTTATTTTCCTGTACTTCCCCAACCTTTCCAGTGGAATAAATAAGTAAAAAAAACTGGACCTTTGTTACGCTATTTTTAACATCTTCACTGCATCTGCTATCTTTACAAATAATTAATTAAAAAAAACTTTCCGAAAAATAAGTTTTTAAACAGTTCGTAAGGAGCGACACGGCTCAATAGTAACCGAAACTCTAAAAAACGGAATTTTAATACCAATAGATACATAAAAAAAATAAGATTTTAATGCTGATTTCAAATATTTAAGTTGTATCAAGTTTAGTTCTACCCATCAAAATTTACGCGCCAGAGAAAATTTGCCTGATTTTCGAAATAAGGTGGAAACACCCCCTTAAAATATAGAACCTTAATGAAAATCACACCATCAGCGTATCAGAGAACCCTACTGTAGAGGTTTCATGCTCTGATCTGCAAAAATGTAAAATTATGCATTTTTTGCCAGAAGAAAGATCACGGATGCGTGTTTATTTATTTATTTTTTTTTATTTTTTTTTTTTCGCAGGGGTGATCGTATCAACCCAGTGGTTCTAGAATATTGTGGGAGGGCTCATTCGAACGGAAATTAAAATTTCAACTGCCCTTTTTAAGTGACCAAAAAAATGGAGGGCAGCTAGGCCCCCTCCCACACTCATTTTTTTCCCAAAGTCATCCGATCAAAATTTTGAGATAGTCATTTTGTACAGAATGATCGAAAATATAATAATTATGTCTTTTATGATAATTTAATCCCCCAAAGCCCCGGGGGAGGGCTGAAAGCTATGAGCTTTAACCAATGTTTACATATAGTATTGGTTATTGGGAAGTATACAGACGTTTTCGGGTGGATTTCTTCTGGTAGTGGGGAGGGGGTCGGGGGTTGCGTGGGAGGATCTGTCCATGGAGGAAGTTTTCATGGGGACGGGACATTGCTATGCAGGGGCACCGGATTTCCCAGCATTATTTAAAAAACGATCAGAAATTAAATAAAACAAAAAGTTTTTCAACTGAAAGTAACGAGCAACATCAAAACTTAAAACGAACCGAAATTATTGCGTATATGATTTGGTTCACCCCCTAGTTAATACCTCGCTCTTTAAGCCAAAGATTTTTTATAGTATTTTCATAGGAGCTATTTATTCTAATTAACGGCCTTTGTGATTAAGGGGTCATTTTTAAAGAATTGGAACAAAATTCGAAATTCAGCGTAAAGAGCAAGGTATTGACTAGGGAGCGAACTTTGTAATGTACTTATTAAAAATATATGAATATAGAAGTTCGTTACGTATGTTAATTCGTAAATTACGTATATTTATTACTAATAAAAACGTTCGTAAATAAAATTAAACACCTTCGAGAAAGCCATTAAACCAAATTAATGTAAAATTAATATGCAACTTTTTTTTTTAATTGATCTAAGGTGAGCCAAAATCAAAGCCTGCATTAATTCAAAAACGTTCAAAAATTAAATAAAAAAAACAAGTTTTTTTAACTGAAAGTAAGGAGCGACATTAAAACTTAAAACGAACAGAAATTATTCCGTATTTGAAAGAGGCTGTCCCCTCCTCAACGTCTCGTTCTTTACGCTAAAGTTTAATTCTTTCTCACAACTCTTTTTTTTAAACAATAAAAACTTTAGCGTAAAGAGCGAGACGTTGAGGAAGGACAGCCCCTTTCATATAGCCTACGGAATAATTTCTGTTCGTTTTTAGTTTTAATGTCGTTCTTTTACTTTTAGTTAGAAAAAATCGTTTTTTTTTATTTAATCAAAGAAAAGTAAAGGCCATTTTATGCTAAAGCTCAGCAGATACAAATACCTGTTAAAATTCAAACTCAAAACAACCAGAAATTACTATTAAAGAATAAATGAAACCCAAAATGAACAGAAATTAAATAAACAATCATAGGAAAAAACATACAAAAATAATAATATAAATGAATAAACAGATCCTAAAGTGAGTAATGTTTAGATTGAATATGAAAATCAAGCTCAAAACGAAAAAAATATTTTGCCATTAGAGTATAAATGAAACTTAAAACGAACAGAAATTAAATAAACAATCAATGCAAACAAACATGCAATAGATATTAATGTAAATGAATAAATAAATCTTAAAACGACTGAAACTTAAATTGAATATGCAAATCAAGCTTCAAACGAACAAAAATCACTACAAACTAGATTTTGGGTATCGCCTCCTTCTCTCACTATAAAAGTCTAAAACCTACTGCGTTATTGGCGTTATTGGCAGTATCCAAACAAGAGTTTGGATACTACCCCCTTCCTTATCTGTAAATAAAAACAAAAAGCCTACTGCGTCATCGGCGCTTCACTGAAAACGAATTATATTACAAATATTTTCTTTTCCAGTTCTTACAGCATTGAAAATAAAAATAAAATTAGAGTGAAATAAATTCTTGAACTGATGGATCTTTCAACAACTAATATAATTGTATACTAAATATTAAATTTGATATTGTTTACACTTTCCAAGACTGTTCAAGACGCATATAGTTTTCAGTAAAGCACCAATGACGCAGTAGGTATTAGACTTGTACAGTGAGAGGAGGCGATACCCAAACTCTTGTTTGCAGTGATTTTTGGTCGTTTCAAGCTGGATTTACGTATTCAATTTAAGTTTCACTCGTTTTAAAATTTATTTAATCATTTACATTAATATCTAATGTATGTTTCTTTGCATTGATTGTTCATTTAGTTTCTGTTCGTTTTAAGTTTCACTTATACTTCAGTAGCAAATTACTTTTTTTTGTTTTAAGCTTGATTTTCACATTCAGTCTAAGCATTACTCGCTTTAACATCTATTTATTCATTTATATTGTTACTTGTTGTATGTTTTTTTCCTTTGATTGTTTATTTAATTTCTGTTCGTTTTGGGTTTCGTTTATTTTTTAATTCTAATTTCTGGTCGTTTTGAGTTTGAATTTTAACAGGTATTTGTATCTGCTGAGCTTAAGTTTTAAATGACCTTTACTTTTCTCTGAAAAACTTGTTTTTCGGAAAGTTTTTTTTTAAATTAATTTTTGTTCGTTTTTTTATTGCAAAAAGTTTCAAGTTTTTAAAAATTCCTTATTTCAAAATAAAACTTAAAAAAAATCAAATGTTCATCAAAGTACCAAAACTGGTATCAAAGTAACATTATCAAAGTCAAAAAAGTTTGCCCCCTTTGAAATGATTCCCCTTTGAAGTTTATACGATGACCCCTTCTATATGAATTGCATCTGGGAAAAAATGGAGTTTGGGGGGGGGGGGGAGGATAGCTTCCCTCCGATCACTTTTTACTCTTAAAAAGTGAATTCTAACTTTCAATTTCCAATCAAATGAACCCTCTATGAAGTTTATACGAGCATTCCTTCCATAACAACCATATATGCCCCCATGGCATAGCTTACAACGCCTACCCTCGGACCCTGGGGTGCTGTGTCGACACCGGAGTTTTTGTTATCTGAACTTTGAACTATTTTTAACAAAATGTCTATCTTAAAATTTTTATCTGATGCATTTAGGGAGTGGAGGGGTTTGCCAGTTGCCCTCCAATATCTTTGACTCTTAAAAGTAAACGATAAATTTCAATTTCCATTCAATTAAACCCTCTCCGAAGTTTATGCGAGCATCCCTTCCATAAAAACGATATATGCCCCCAGAGCATTACTTACAACGCCTACGTCCGGGCCATGTGGGGTTGCGTCTACACAGAAGTTTTACTTATAGCTGACCTTTGAATTATTTTTAATGAAATGGCTTTTTTAAAAACTTTATTGGATAGGCTTGGGCAAAAAAGAGTGTGTGTGTGTGGGGGGGGGGTTCTAATAGCCCTCGAATATCTTTTGACTCTTAAAAAGTGAACCAGAACTTTCATTTTCCAATCAAATGAGCCCTCTCTGAAGTTCTTACGAACATCCCTTAATAAGAACCATACACGCCCCCAGGACAACACTTATAACGGCTGCCCCTGGGCCCTAGGGCGTTATGTTCACACCGGAGTTTTGTTATCTAATTTTTGAACAATTTTTAAAAATCTGCCTATCTCAAAATTTGTAGCGGATGGGTTTGGAGAAAAAAGGGTGCAGGGGGCTAGTTGCCCTTAAATCTCTTGACTCTTAAAAAGTGAACTAGAACTTTCAATTTCGAATCAAACGAGCCCTCTCTGAAGTTTATACGAGCATCCCTTTCAAAAGAACCGTACATGCCTTTAAGGCATAACTTAGAACACCTTTTCCCGGGCCCTGGGAGGGTTGTATTGACACCGGAGTTTTTCTTATCCGACATTTGAACTATTTTGATTTTTTTTAAATAAAATGTCTATCTCAAAATTTTCATCAGATGGGATAGGAAAAAGAAGGCGTGGCGGGGGGGGGGAGTTAGTTGCTCTTGGATCTCTTTTGACTACTAAAAAGTGAAGTCGAACTTTCAATTTCCAATCAAATGAGCCCTCTCTGAAGTTTATACGAGTATCCCCTCATAAGAACCATATATGCCCCAAGGCATAACTTACAACGCCTGCTCCCAGGCCCTGGGGGGGGGGGGGGGGTTGTGCCAACACCTGAGTTTTTTTTTATCTGACTTTTGAGCAATTTTTAACTTAATGGCTATCTCAAAATTTTTATCGGATGCATTCGGGAAAAAAGGGGCGTCGGGGGGCTAGTTGCCCTCCAATCTCTTTTGACTCTCAAAAACTGAACTGGAACTTTTAATTTCCAATCAAATTAGCCCTCTCTGAAGTTTTTTACGAGCATCCCTTCCATAAGAACCATATATTCCACCAGGGCATAACTTACAACGCCTGCCTTTGGGCCCTGGGGGCTGTGTCGACCCTCGGAGTTTTCGTTATATGGTATCTGAACTATTTTGAAAAAATGGCTATCTCAAAGTTCTTATCAGATGGGTTTGAGAGAAAAAATAGCTTGGAGGGGGGGGATAGGTGCCCTCCAATCTCTTTTGACTGTTAAAAATTGAACTAAAACTTTTAATTTCCAGTCAAATGAGCCCCCTCTGAATTTATACGAGCATTCCTTCCATAAGAACCATATATGTCCCCCAGGGGATAACTTAAAACGCCTGCCACCAGGCTCTGGGGGGTTGTATCCACACCGGAGTTTTTGTTATATGATGTTTGAACTATTGTTAACAAAATAGCTTTCCCAAAATTTTTATCGGATACATTTGGGAAAAAAGGCATGGGGGAGGGGCTTGCTACCCTCCGATATCTTTTGACGCTGAAAAATTGAACTAGAACTTTCAGTTTCCAATCAAATGAGCCCTTTCTGAAGTTTATACGATAAGTTCCTTCCATAAAAACCATATATGCCCCCAGGGCAAAACTTATAACTCTTGCCCTGAAGACCACGAGGAGATTGTCTTGCTTAAGGATATAGTTTTCAGAACTTTCAACTACTTTGAACAAAATGGCTATCTCAAAATTTTTATTGGATGTATTTGGGGAAATGGAAGGCTTGAAAGGGGTGTTAGTTGCCTTCCAATCACTTTCAACTATTAAAAAGGGCACTAGCCATTTAAATTCCTAATCGAATGAGCCCTTTTTGAAGTTTTTATGACATCTCTTTCTATTAAAACCTTAAATGCCCCCAGGGCATAACTTACAACCATTGCCCTGAGGGCTTTGGGGGGGGGGGGTTGTCATCCTCAAAGACCGAATTTCCAGAATTTTTAACCACGTTGAACAAAATGGCTATCTCAAATTGTTGATTGGATGTTTTTGGGGAAAAGGTGGGCGTGAGAGGGGGGTTAATTGCCCTCCAATCACTTTCGAATATTAAAAATGGCACTAGCCCTTTTTAAAGTTTCTACGACAATGCTTTCTGTAAAAATCTTTTATGCCCCCAGGGCATAACCTACAGCCCTTGCCCTGAGGGCTGTGGGGAAGTGTCCTCCTCATAATTTCTGTTTGGAAATCAACAACGTAGAACAAAAAGGCTATCTCAATATTTTGATTGGGTGTGTTTGGGGAAATGGTGGGCGTGGAAGGAGAGTTCGTTGCCTTCTAATCACTTTTGGCCCTTATAAAGGGCACTAGAACTCTCGATTTCCAATTGATTGAGCCCCCTTTGAAGTTTTTACGACGACCCCTTCCATATGAAGTACCTCTGGGAAAAAAAAATAATCATAGGCAGCGCAAAAGCGCTGCCTAAGTAAAGAGCGATGTTGGCCATATGTTTTATAGTTTCACTTCGTATCGAAGGAGTTCTCGTAGAAACTTCAAAAAGGGCTCATTCGATTGAAAATTGGAGTGGCTTGTGCCCTTTTTAGTAGTTGAAAGTGATTGAAAGACAACTAACACAACTTCCACACCCACCATTTCCTCAAACAGATCCAATCAAAATTTTGAGATAGCCATTTTGTTCAGCGTAATTGATTTCCAGATAGAAATTATGTTTTTGAGGAGGACACTCCCCCACAGCCCTCAGGGAAAGGGTTGTAAGTTATGCCCTGGGGGCAAATAAGGTTTTTTTTATAGAAAGGTTGGAGGGCAACTAACCCCCTCTCACGCCCACCTTTTCTCCAAACACATCCAATCAAAATTTTGAGATAGCCATTTTGTTCAACGTAGTTAAAAATTCTGGAAATTAGGTCTTTGAGGATTACATAACACCCCCCCCCCCTACAGCCCTCAGGGCAAGGGTTGTAAGTTATGCCTTGGGGGCATATAAGGTTTCTTATAGAAAACATCGTCGTACAAATCTCAAAAAGGGCTCATTTGAATGGAAATTGAAATGGCTAGTGCCCTTTTCAATAGTCGAAAGAGATAGATAGGCAACTAACACCCCTTCCACGCCCACCATTTATCCAAACACATCCAATCCAAATTCAGGGATAGCCATTTTGTTCAAAGTAGTTGAAGGGTCCCGAAATTACATCTATGAGGATGAAACTTCCCCCACAGCCCTCAGGGTAAGGCTTGTAAGCTATGCCCTGGGGGCATACAAGGTTTTTATTGAAAGCTTTGTCATAGAAACTTGAAAAAGGGCTCATTCGATTGGAAACTCAAAGGGCTAGTGCAATTTTTAATAGTTGAAAGTGATTTGAGGGCAACTAGCCCCCCTCTCACACCCATTTTTTTCCCAAACACATCCAATCAAAAGTTTTAGATAGCCGTTTTCTTCAACGTAGTTAAAAGTCTTAGAAATTAAGTCTATGAGGATGATAACCCCCTCAGAGCCCTCGGGGAAAGGGTTGTAAGTTATGTCCAGGGGGTATATAAGGTTTTTATAGATATAAAATCTATAACCTTTTCACGGTTCCTCATTCTCGGATTCTGGAAATATTTAAAAAATAGGCGCAAAAACGTGAAAAAAAGGGAATTTCGCAACGGAATGGAGATTTAGATTTTTGATATGTTGTAGAGCTCTCTTTTCTGAAAACAGTGGTGCAAAAATAATTTCTGTACCAATTTTTTCCTGGTTCGACCATTTTTTTCCGTATCTTTCCCCTACTAGTATTCGAACAGAAATTAAAAGATTTACTGCCCTTTTCGAGTGACCAAAAATATTAGAGGGTAACTAGGCCCCCTCCCCAGCCCCTTTTTTCCAAAATTGTCCGATCAAAATTTTGAGATAGCTATTTTGTTCATGATAGTTGAAAGGCCCAATAACTATGCCTTTGGAAATAACATGAGCCCTCCCCCCTAAATCAACAGGGGAAAGGTCCTTAGGTTATAAATTTGGCCCATTGTTTACGTATGTTATTTGTTATTGGGAAGTGTGCATATATTTTTGGGTGGGGGTGTTGAATTTTCTGCTAGGGATATATTCTACGTGGAGAATTTGCCATAGGGAGGGAAGTTTCTGGGGGTAAAGTTTTCATGATAAATTTTTCACTGGGAGAATTTGCGAGAATGTCTATAAGTAATTCTTTCAATTTGTCTTTCTTTCTCTGTGTCGATTCATTTTTACCCACGGAGATGTTAAGGGTAATTGTCTGGGTAAATTTGCACTAGGATTGAATTGTCTAAGGGACTTTTCCGTGGAGGTGGAGACGAAACTTCATGGCATGATTTAATAACGATCAGATATTTAATTAAAAAACAAGTTCTTTCAACTGAAAGGAAGGAACAGCATTAAAACTTAAAAGTACACAATTTATTGCGTATATTAGGGGGATCGCTCCCTCCTCACCACCTTGCTCTTGACGCTAAAGTTAGAATTTTGTCAGAAGTCTTTACGAAAGACTGAAACACAAGGATTGCTTAATTTAAGAGCCTTTTTTTTAAGAATTTTTTTTTAAACTGCTAAGAAGCTTGAGCGTGAAGAACAAGGTGTTGAGGAGGGGCAACCCCCTCATATACGTAATTATTTCTGTTTGTTTTAAGTTTTAATGTTGCTCCTTACTTTCAGCTGAAAGATGTTATTTTTGTCTAATTTAATAAGGTTTCATAGGCGGTATATTGGCATAAATGTTAATGTGGATCATTTTATAAAAATGATGTCATTTCATTTGTTGGTAGATAAGTCTATCTATAATCCATCCATATGTCATTCCTAGGGCAGAAACTAAGGTAGATAGTCAGGTTACATTAAAGTTATTTAAAAAACTATTAATATATTGAATTAAAATCAAGTAGTAGCAGGCATCAAGACATGGCTAATTGTAGGAAAGCCAAGACAGATAGTCCAAGTGAGTGAGCGACAAATCTGGAACAAGCCTTTTTTAGGATTGTATAAAAATGATGTCATTTCATTTTTTGATAGATAAGTCTATCTATCATCCGTCCATACGTCATTCTTAGGGTAGAACTAAGGTAGACAGTCATAAAATTAAGGGATGAAAGACTGAATTGATTTTGGGTTGACGCGTGACGGACAATGTCTAGGGGACTTGTATGCAAAATTTGGGACTAAATTTTCTTGGACTCACAGGCGGTGAACAAGTGAAACCTAAGCCTAGTAGGCTTGGCCGCTTGTAGTCTAAAGGTGGAATACCGTGTCCTAGGATTGTCACGTGACCAAGAAGTCCTATGGACTCGGAGGTGAACGGTGAAACCTATATACTTGTCTATAACACACAAATACTTCTGTGTTAGCTTTTGGAATACAAGCCTGCTCAGAGTCTCAGGCAGGATGACCAAAAATTTAACATTAGCATAGGACCGTTAGATTGTCTGGGT
Source organism: Artemia sinica (assembly GCA_027921565.1). Lineage (NCBI taxonomy): Eukaryota > Metazoa > Arthropoda > Branchiopoda > Anostraca > Artemiidae > Artemia > Artemia sinica. Next base: position 1,412,755 of record CM051265.1, read on the forward strand.
TAATAGGCAATCAAGGCACGCCCGCATATGGTCTTAGGCAGGTTGAACAAGAATTTCGAATTGACACAGAACCGTTAGTTTGCTTGGAATGAAAGGCGAAGTTAAAACTTAAAACGAGCAACAGTATAAAGTTAAGTAAAAATTTATAGTTTGTTTCCGACTTATTGGGGGGGGGCGACCACGCCTTCTTGACAATTTGCCCCGTCCAAACGACACCACTGGTAAAGACCCAGGTTTCAATGTAGTTTTGAAATTTATTTGTCCCCAGAAACACTTCACTTGGAAGTGGTGGTTGCGTAAATTTTGGAGGGGTTCATTTGATTGAAAACTGGATGTTCCTGTGCCCTTACTGAGAGTCAAGGGTGATCGCAGTTATTCAGCCCCCATAGCACACTCTTTTTTCTAAAAAAAAAATTCCGATAAAATTTTGAGATGTTAATTTTATTTAAAATAGTCCGAAGGTCAAATAACTAATTTCCGACGATTGAATTATCCTCCGAAAGCCCCTGGGACAAGGGATACAAGCAATAAAACCTACCCATTGAACATTTATAAGGAAAAGGTGGCAAGTTCAATACTGGGTCTCCAGGAAGGTTTTTTTTTCTATTCAAAAATACTCTAAAACAAAATAAATTTTTACAAAAACAATATATTTTGATAGCTTCCTTGTGATAGTGTTTCATTTTCTTCTCCCGTGTTCCTTTTGTCTGTGCCTGTGATTTTGTACCTGGATTTAGCAGCTGATTGCACCTCGCTCTTTCCATCAAATATTGAGGAGTCAAATTTGCTTCGTCCATACTTCCTTTCCATTACTGACCGTCTAAAGGCACACCAGAGCTCTACGAGGTTGGCATGTGTCCCTTATTTTTTTTTTTTTTTTTTTTTTTTTTTTTTTTTTTTTTTTTTTTTTTTTATACCAACAGGGTGCTATTTTTTTCGTACTCCTGAAAATAAAAAATAAATCTCATTTTTTTCTCTTTTTTACTCCCTGCTTAATTGTAATCTGATTCATCACTATTTCACTATCATTTCCTTTACTTTACTACCTTATTACCTTACTCTTACTCGGCAATCCGTAGATTTCTACCTTTCTAATTCGTCACATACCTAATTTTTTCTCTCCTAATACATTTTGTCTACCTTTTTCCTAAAAACATTTTTTTTTCAATTTCCCCGTTCATACGATTCTCCATGTATTAAGTTACGATACGACTATCCACGGCGGCAAGGGACTGCTTCCATTCATTAGGCCTATAACAAATAACATTAAAATATAAATATAACATAAAAATACATTTTTGAACTTTGAAATACTTTAGCTTTTCTTAAAACACTTTAAAACACTTTTCACTACATTTACATAAATAAATAAAAAAAACATAACACCATTTTTTTTTCAAATATATCACATTTCGTCATATTCTCCTTTCGCTGGGCCTTGCGTTATTGGGTAGCTACAACAACCCAAAAAAAAATTTCAAAAAATCAAAACATTTCACAATACAGGCGAATCGTATCCCCCTCAATACATGAAATATATTCTACTAATTCAAATCTAATTCTTCAAATCTAAACTCTATAACCTATGTCTAAAAGATTTCAAATCTAAACTCTATATAATCTTTTTTTAAATCATCCCAAAATCCTATATTATATCTATATTCCCTGAATTATATTCAACCATAAACCTCATGTATTCTAAATATTCAATTACATTTAAATCTCACCTAATATATAAACTTAAAAATACTGAACAAATCTTGAAGCTAACTATTATAATCTAAAAATTCTGATCAGACTCTTAAATCAAACACTTCATTAAAAGTTCGAAATATTTAGCTTAAATTCTAATACTATTCCATCTTTTTTATTATATACCAAAATTAAAACTCTCTTTTCTAATCTTTTACCTAAATCCTTACCGCAAAATAAAAAAAAATCATGCAAATATAAAACCTTAAACCTTTAAACCCTATAACTTTTTCTCAACTCTCCTTTTATTTTTTTTTTATTTTTATCTTTAGAAACTCATCCTTACCCACAAAGACACAAAAACTATTCCCTTCTAGTTTAGACCAAACACATCCTCAGTTTTCTTACACTTCATGATCCTTATCCTTTTCCATTCTGTTTCCACTCGATTTGTCACATCATAATCTTCCTTCTGCTTTTCTTTCCGCTTCCACGTGTAATAACAAAATGCGATATTATGTACACTATTGTCCTTTTAAAGGCCTCATCATTTACTTTTAGGTATACAGCTCCCTCTAAATTAACTTCATCTTTTTTACCTGTAACACTTGCTAATAAATTCCTCAACCCTGCTCCATTTGTTTCTTGTTTTTCACATTCTAACATTACATGACATTGCGTGTCTAGTTTTTTCTTGCATAGCTTACATAGTCCATTACTACCACTCATATTCATTTTTACTTTTGACTCTTCTATGGGTAACAAACTTATGCATAAAGAAAAAACGTGTGTTCTTGAACTTTTGGTGACAACAGGCAACTTTCTAGTAGTATGAAACTTTTGTCCACTTCTTCTTCACTATAACTACCCTTTTCAAGGATTTTTAGTGGAGGAAGCTTTTTATTTTTTTCATAACATTCCTTAAGTTTTCTTTGTCAGATTTCCCACTTATCTCAAGCGACACTCATAACATTTCTATTTCATAAATTTCTTATATTTTGGAGAATATTTCTTTTCTTTTTTTTCCATGTTTCATACCAAGCTCTTGTTTGGGATACTTTTTTCCTTATCATTTGTTCCAACATTGTCCTACAAAAAAAGCTCTTTCATCTTACATTCCACGTTTATGACCTGAAGGCCTTCATAATTTCTATGTATGAACATATTATCTGTTTTCAATTTAGGTGGATATTTTTCATTCCATATGTACTGGTAAATTGCACTTCACAAATTTCTTTAGATGTATCTTTTTGGGTTGTGAAATAAAGGACAGATACCATGAAACTGGGTAAGCACAAGTATTCAAATTCTGGGTCTTCTGGTGAACAGTCAGACCTCTTCCATATCCTTTTCTAAGGGCATTTTTGAATTTCGATATCTTATTTATCCATTTTTTATTTTTCGTTCGGATCCAAGTTCTTTGAAAAAACATACCCATATTAAATTTTTTCCCTTCTCGGAATCCCTCACGCATTTCTTCTACTTCGTCTCCCAATGATGGCATTTCACACTTATTCTATTGAGCTGTAGCTGAAGATGTTACAAAATTCATCTTTTCACTGAACGGCCACTCTGAAATCATCTTCAGCTTCTTTGTACGTTGTCAGATCATCCATAAAACTGTTCAACTTCATTGCCACATTTTGTATTATAATGCTGTTTATTTCCTTTTCCAGATATTTTAGCAACGGTTCAAAATAAGTTCACAAACAACAGATAACAAAATAACACTAAAAGACTCAGCGGGCATCCTTGGCACACTCCAGTTTCTGCTTCAAATTCTCCCTTAACATGGCTATTCACACAAATTACTTGTACTATTTTTTCAATTATCATATTTATCCATTTTATGAATGTCTCGTGGAAACCGTAGTAATTCAGGATCCATACTAGAATATTATTGTTATTTTATCGAAGGCCTTTTTAATATGGTTAAGAAACTCCAGAAAGGGTCAGGGTATCAGGATGAAACTTCAAGGAAATATTGAAAGGGATGTCGGACGGACTAAAGGTTATTGAATGTAGCCAGAATTAGAAAACCAACATGTGGAATGATGAAAGACAGCAGATGGATTTGCCGTCAGAGTCAAAGAAAATATCCATGTAATTAAAGAATAAGGACAGACATGCATAAAAAACATAAAACTTTTTCAAACCACAAGACGGCTTATTAGAATTATTTCTAGGGATTCATATCCTTCCCCTCCCTAAGCCCTTACTCTTGACACTAATATTTGACTTTTTGATCTAATCTCTTAAGGACGATACTTGAAATAAAAAGGCTGTTTAATTTGAATAAGAGACTTTTTTGTTGTTTTAAATCTCTTTAGCGTAAAAAGTAAGGAATTTAAGAATGGCCAGCTTCTCTCATATACATAATCATTTCTTTTCATTTTAACCTATAATGTTGCTCCTAACTTCCAGCCAAAAAAACTTCTTTAACCTTCTTCTTCTTTCTTTGGGAAAGGTTCCGAAGAAACACTTCTTCGGAACCTTCTTTAAATAATATCAAGATACCTCCTACTCCTTCCTGTGTAAAATTACCCCAGATAAATGCACATCGGAAACCTTTATCAATGAAGAAAATACTCCCTGTTAACCCTCCTCCTCCCACATAAAAATCCTCCCCAAAACTTTTTTGTATATATCCCAATAACAAATGCTATTTTGGAGCTTTCAACTTTGTCGAATCGAATGGATGTATTAAAACTGCAATTGCATGTTTTTAGAGAATAAGGGGCGTAGGAGGGGACTAGTTGTCTTTAGTGTTTTTGGTCACTTCAAAAAGGACTAAGATTTTTGGTTTTAATTCAGTTGAGTCTCTCCCGATCTCTAAGGACCCTTGGTTGAATATAATGGCCCTCGAAAAAATGAATAAACACACATTCATGATGAAGAAGAAGAAGCTCGACTTCCAGATGAAGAAGCTCGACATAGCTAATTTTAGAGCGATGAAATCAGTGTTCAATCATATGATTCTTTTATCAGAGGAAAAAATAACAATTTGAAAGCTAGCCTTGGCTTTGTTCTGATAGCAATTTCGAGGGCACTGTTGGTAGCGAACGCTACAAATATAGTGATAGGAAGCAGACCAAAATCAAGAGGTTTATTTTGAAGAAATGTGGACGAAGAGATAATTCGTCGTCAGCTTGGAAACCAATTTAAAATTTATAAGAAATCCTTACTTTTGAAAAGTCAATTGTACGGGAGAGGATAACTTAAAAAAAAGCTAAATATAGACAATGAAAATATTGACAGTAGCTAGCTAAGTCTCCACAAGGTATAGGCATCCATTAATCAAAAAAACTTTTTGCACAAAATAAGCTTTTCCAAAAAAGTGAAGAACTCCATTAAACAAAAATGAACAAAAATAGAATTGCTCATTCTATTAATAAAATATAATTTACCAAGCATACAACTACCAAAAATTTGTATCAATAAATGAATGAAACCCAAAACAAACAGAAGCTAAAATAAGTCAAACTCAAAACGAGCAGAAATTAATCTGAGTAGGGTTCTAAACCCTATGGTTTTCTAAAAGCCAGAATATAATTTGTACTTTACTGAAAAAAATTCAAATGAATTTACAAGAAAAAAAAATGTGCATTGTCATTTCCAAATACATATGCTGATTTTTATTCCTTAAAATCTTAATTTTTGTTTTATTTCTTAAAGTTATAAAAGTGAAAATATTTAAAAGAATTTTCTTCAGTAAAGTACAAATTATATTCTAGCTTTTAGAAAGCATGGGGTCTAGAACCCTACTCAGATTAATTTCTGCTCTTTTTGAGTTTGATTTATTTTAATTTTTGTTTTGGGTTTCTTTTATTTATTTATACTGATTTGTGGTAGTTGTATACTTGATAAATTATTTGATTCTATTTTTGTTCATTTTTGGTTTAATGGAGTTCTTTACATTTTTTTGAAAAACTTGTTTTGTGCAGAAAGGTTTTTTTGATTAATTTCTGTTCGTTTTATATTGATATAGTCTTTTTCAGGGAGAAAGACTGGGCCTCTTCTGAAGTCAGACAACCATTTCTTCCATAAGAAATTGTAAAGGGCATTAGCCCTTTCAATTTCCAATCAAATTAGCCTTTTTTGAAAACTTTTAAGACAACGCTTTCTATAAAAACATTATAGTCCCTCAGGGCATAACTTACAGCCTTAGCCTTGAGGGCTCATCCTCAAAGACCTAATTTCCAGTACTTTCAACTGCGTTCAACAAAATGGCTATCTCAAATTTTGATTGGATGTGTTTGGGAAAATGGTGGGCGTGAGAGGGGGTTAGTTACCCTCCAATTACTTTTGACTAATAAAACGGCCATAGCCCTCTCAATTTCCAATTGCATTCAGTATGAACCACACATCAGTATCAATGGGTAAATGAAACCCAAAACAAACAGAAATTAAAATAAGTCAAACTCAAAACGAGCATAAATTAATCTGAGTAGGGTTCTAAACCCTATGCTTTCTAAAAGCCAGAATAAAATTTGTACTTTACTGAAAAAAATGCGTTTAAATATTTTCACTTTTACAACTTCACTGAAAAAATTCAAATGAATTTACTGGAAAAAATATGCATTGTCAGTTCTAAATACATCTGCTGATTTTTACTCCCTTGAAATCTTAATTAATTTTTGATTTCTTAAAGTTATAAAAGTGAAACATTTTAAAGAATTTTTTCAGTAAAGTACAAATTATATTCTAGCGTTTAGAAAGCATAGGGTTTAAAACCCTACTCAGATTAGTTTCTGCTCGTTTTGAGTTTGACTTATTTTAATTTTTGTTTTGGGTTTTGAGTTTCATTTATTTATTGATACTGATTTCTGGTAATTGTATGCTTGGTAAATTGTTTGATTCTATTTTTGTTCATTTTGGTTTAATGGAGTTATTTACTTTTTTTTTAAAAACTTATTTGTGCAAAAAGTTTTTTTTTTATTAATTTTTGTTCGTTTTATATTGACATAGTCTTTTTCAGGGAGACAGACTGAACGTCTTCTAAAGTCAGACAACCATCCCTTCCATACAAAAATGAAAGGGCAATAGCACTTTCAGTTTCGAATCGAATGAGCCTTTTTTGAAATTTTACAACACTTTCCATAAAAACATAATATGCCCTCATGGCATAACTTACAGCCTTAGCCCTGAGGCCTGTGGGGGTGTTATCATCCTCAAAGACATAATTTCCAGAACTTTCAACTACGTTCAACAAAATGGGTATCTCAAAATTTTGGTTGGATGTGTTTGGGGAAATGGTGCGCGTGAGAGGGGGGTAGTTACCCTTCAATCACTTTCGACTATTAAAAAGGGCACTAGCCCTCTCATTTCATAATAAATGAGCCTCTTTTGAAATTTCTACGACAACACTATCAATACAAACCTTATATGCCCAAAGGGCATAACTTACAACCTTTGCCCTGGGGGCTTTTTTGGGATTTTTCATCCTCAAATACATAATTTCCAGAACTTTCAACTATGTTGAACAAAATGGCTATCTCTAAACTTTGATTGTTTGTGTTTGGGGAAATGGTGGGTTGGTTGCCCTTCAATCACTTTAGACTATTAAAAAGGGCACTAGCTGTTTCAATTTTCAATCGACTGAGCCCTTTTTGAAGTTTCTACAACATCGCTTTCTTTAAAAACCTTATATTCCCCTAAGGCATAACTTACAACCCTTGACCTGAGGTCTGTGGGTGGGTTGTCGAATCGAATTTCGAATCGAATTTGGTTAATTTGGTTTATAATAATAAAAAATAACATAATGTTTCTACAGCATCGCTTTCTTTAAAAATAACTTTAACTGAAATCTACTGAGACCTAGTTCTCGAAAGGTAATTATGTTATTTTTTATTATTATTAAACAATTTTATTCAAATAAACGAGAATATTCAAAGAAAAAGAAGACATTTAACTGAATTCTCCTGAAACCTAGATCTAGGAAGCTCATTATATTATTTTTTTAAAGAAAATTATGAAAAATTCATCTTTAATTAATGTAGATCACCTTATTTCGGGATTTAACGATACCGATCTTAGTTCAGTAGATTTCAGTCTTCTTTTTCTTTGAACAATTTCGTTTGTTTTTTATTGAAATTGGTTAATAGTAAAAAAAAATAAAGACCTTCCGAGAACAAGGTTTCAGTAAATTTCAGTAAAATGTCTTCTTTTTTCAGAATATTTTCGTTTATTTAATTGAAATTGTATAATAATCATAATAACCATTCGAGAACTAGGTTTCAGTAGATTTCAGTTAAATGTCTTCTTTTTCTTTGAATATTCTCGTTTATTTGTCTGAATTTGGTTAATAATAATAAAAAATAATATAATGTTTCTACAACATCGCTTTCTTTAGAAACCTTATATTCCCCCAAGGTATAACTTACAACCCTTGACCTGAGGTCTGTGGGTGGGTTGTCATCCTCAAAGACCTAACTTCCAAACTTTCAACGACGTTGAAGAAAATGGCTATCTAAAAATTTTGATTGGATGTGTTTTGGGAAAAGGTGGGCGTAAGAAGAGGGTTAGTTGCCCTCCAATCACTTTCGACTATTAAAAGGGCACTAACCCTTTGAATTTGCGAATCGAATAAGCCCCTTTTCAAGTTTCTAACACAAAAAAATCAATAAAAACCTTATATACCCCAGAAAGGCATAAATTAAAACCCTTTGCCCTGAAGACTGTGGGAGGGAGTGTCTTGCTCAAAGACATAATTTCCAGAACTTTCAACTGCATTGAACAAAATGGCTATCTCAAAATTTAGATTTGATGTGTTTTGGGAAATGGTGGGCCAGAAAGGGGTGTTAGTTGCCTTTAAATGGTGGCGTGAGAGGGGGGTTGTTTGCTCTCCGTTCACTTTTGACTATTAAAAAAGCACTAGCCCTTTCAATATTCAATCGAAATGAGCCCTTTTTGAAGTTCCTACGACGAAAATTTCTATAAAAACCTTATATGCCCCCAGGGCATAACTTACAACCCTTGCACTGAGGGTTTGTGGGGGGGGGGAAGAATTGTGATCCTCAAAGACCTATATTTCAGAAAATTCAACTACGTTGAAAAAATGAATTTCTAAACAATTTTGATTGGATGTGTTTGTATGTTTAATTTGTGCTATAAATTAGTACTAAAATTTTCTCTTTTTTTCTATTCCTGGCACGCCCCTAGGACAACTTGCCTTAGCAAGTTCATGGCCAGGCTAGAAAATTTAGTTGAAAGACTTGTTTTTTTCATGTATTATATATTTACATATATGTATGCATTTTGTCAAGTTCTATTTTTTATTAATAAACTAAACTAAACTATATGCACTATACCAAATCTCACTGCAAAGCATAACTGCCCCTCCAATTTAAATTTGCCAAGTGATATCACATATCTTACATACATATCATCCCATTCAAGGCTTAGTCGAGATCCTCTTTTAGCTTCTACTGCTACGTTTGGTACTCTCGTCTTTGTACCATTGCTGCTACCAGCTCCACTATCTATTTCTAATAGTGTAAACATAGCACTCATTTTTGCTATTTATAAATATCTTGTCAAATAAAAGAGTATAAACAAACTGTTCTCTCTCTGAATTCGATTCCCTTACTAATATGAATTACAGTGAAAATTAGTATTTCACTGTAAGTAAAATTAGTAAAAAATTAGTACAGTGAAATTTAGTGAAAATTACAGTGAAAAAACTATACCAGATCTCACTACAAAGCATAACTGCCCCTCCATTTAAATTTGCCAAGTGATATCACATATCTTACATACATATCATCCCATTCAAGGCTTAGTCGAGATCCTCTTTTAGCTTCTACTGCTACGTTTGGTACTCTCGTCTTTGTACCATTGCTGCTACCAGCTCCACTATCTATTTCTAATAGTGTAAACATAGCACTCATTTTTGCTATTTATAAATATCTTGTCAAATAAAAGAGTATAAACAAACTGTTCTCTCTCTGAATTCGATTCCCTTACTAATACGAATTACAGTGAAAATTAGTCCTTATATTCAATCTGATTGCTAAGGATTGGTTGCTATGGCCTCAGAGCTATGGTATCTTATAAGTACTAATGATGAATAAATCATGTACCATCAGAATTTATTTATATGGTCTTTTCCCTTAGGCTGTTAGCTCAGTATGTCATTATAGTCTTAATATATCGTCTTCTGGTCACTTTTGGTGTCCATATATGGTGTGCAATCCATATATATTCCAAATGTTCATTTCAAATGTAAATATAGCATACTACTATCAAAGGCTAAGAGCCTCAGAAAATTTGTCTGATTTTTGAAAAAAAGGGGAAAACACCCCCTAAATGTCAAGGAATCTTATAAGTATGTAATTTTATATTTTTTGCCAGAAAATTATTCACAGAAGTGTGTTTATTCGTTTGTTTTTTACCAATGGTGATCGTGTTTGAACCAATGATCCTAGAATATTGGAAAGTACTCATTAAAACCGAAATTAAAGGTTGTAAATTAAAAGTTTAAATTAAACTTTTTAAACTAAAATAAAAATAAAAATTAAAAGTTTAAAAGTGGCGTGGCTTAATAGTAACCATAACTTAAAAAAAGTGGAATTTTGATACTAATAGATATATCGCAAAAATTGGCTTATTATACTGATTCCCCATATGAGATTTATTAAGTTTAGTGACACCTATTATGGGCTAAGAGCCTGAGAACTTTTTTTTTTATTTTCAGAAAAATGGGGAAGCACACCATAAAAGTCAAGGAAACATAACGAAAATCAGTTTATCAGATTCACCGTATCAGAGAATTCTACTGGCAAGATTTCAAGCTCCCATATGCAAAAATATGGAATTTTGTATTTCTTTTTTTTTACAGGAGATACATTACGGATGCGTGTTTCTTTGTTTGTTTTTTTCCTATAGGTGATCGTATCGGACCACTGGTCATAGAATTTTGGGATAGGACGCAATAAAAATGAAATAAAAAGTTCTAGCGCCCTTTTTCAGTAACGAAAAAGATTGGAAAGCAGCTATCACCTCCCGCCACCCTTTTCTCCTTAAGATCATCGGATCAAAACTTTTAGATAGCCATTTTCTTAGCATAGTTGAAAGGATCAGTAACTATGCCTTTGGATTTTGCAATGGCCCCCTCCCCACACCCCCTGGAGAAAGATGTTTAGGTTTTTGAAACTTGCCCGTTGTTTACATATAGTATTTCCTATTGAGTAGCAGGCACACATTTTTCGATTTTGCGGGGGGAGAGGTGGACTTTTTGGGGGAAGTTTCCATTGGCAAAGTTTTCCATGGGGAGGTAAGTTTCTGGTTGTGAATTTTCCTGGGTAAATTTTACATTGGGGCTATTTTCTATAATATTCTCTTTGCCGACTCTGTTTTACATGCGGAGATGTTAATTGTAATTATCTGCCATGAATTTTCACGGGGATTGAATCATCTAGAGGGTCTTTTGGCTTGGGAGGCTTGTAGTTTCGTGCAGGGGGGAGGCGAGTTTTCTGGCATTGTTTCGAACAGCGATCGGAAACTGAATAAAAACCAAGTTTTTCCAACTGAAATTAAAGAGCAACATTGAAACTTAGAACGAACAGAAATATTACGTATATGTGGGGGGTTTCCTTCTCCTCGGTACCTCATTCTTTGCTGCTAAAGTTTGAATTTTTGTCCTAATTCTGCGAGAACGACTCCTGATACCCAAGGATCGTTTCATTAGAACAATAAAAGCCTTTTTTTAAGTAGCCTACAGTGGTAAAGCCTTCTAATTAAGTCAATTTGGGATTTAGTAAAAATATAATAAGACGAAAATACAAAGCTTCGAAATACCACTTTTTTTAAGATAAGGAACAAATCCTGCCAAGTTTCTGTTTAACGGGAAATTGATAATTCACAACTTCCTAGCTATTGCGTCGGTTGGGTTCAGGAAGGAGTGGTTGACAAAAATGTATAAAAGATACATTTTATGGGAAGGGCTAGACTGATAATAACTTTATGCCGGACTTACTTCTTGTCCGTTGATTTAGAAATACTTTTGAATATTGTCGGATTATTTTAAGTGTCTAAGTATCTTATTATATATTATTGAGTTTTTGTGAGACTTGTGGTCTACTTGGGACAACCATTCCCAGTAGATATATAATTTATATATAATATATATAATATATATATATATATATATATATATATATATATATATATATATATATATATATATATATACTATATATATATATTATATATATATATATATATACTATATATATATCTATATGTATATATATATTATATAATATATATATATATATATATATCTATATTATATTATATATATATATATATATATAATATATATATATATATATATATATATATATATATATATATATATATATATATATTATAATATATATATATATATATATATAGTATATATATATATATTATCAAACCTTGTATTAGTACATGTCAACTGAATAAAAGTATTTGTATTATAGCCAACCTCTCATACAATCTACCTTTAGTCCCTCGAACATACCCAGCTGGTACGCCTCATTAGTCCGGTCCTAGCCTAAGGCAACGCTACCCAAGCTTTAATTACCTTAGGGCCATATTTTATCTCCCTATAAAGGGAGAATAAAGGCATCTACCGACAAACACCACTTAAATACCATAAGAACCATAGTACCACAACTGGTGGCAGCTTTGGAAATACTGGGTCGAAAAGGGTTAGATAAAATATAGTAGATTGAAATAAAATGGCTTTACCAGAGGAAAAAAATGACTTCCCTATCAACAGCACTTGAAATGGCAAAAATTATACCCGAATACGCGGGAATCTCAGATGTAGATGAGTTTATCGAAAATTTGAAAAATTTTCTACGAACTAACTGAATCGTTTTGACGATAGGTCAAAGAGCAAAGCGTTGCAGCCAGATTAAAGGGAAGCGCCCTTAAATATTCTGAGGCAATTAAGGAAAACAAACCCAAAAATATCAGTACTCTAATTGAATCTTTTGAAACAAGGTTCATACAGACAAGCATCTCCGAGAGACTAAGAACAGAGGTAGTGACATTCAATACCTCAACTAGTATCAGGAAATATGCCGACAAAATTTGTAGATCTGTATGCTTATAATTAGGGAAAGGCGGAAATGACGAAATATTACAGAAAGTACAGCTACATACTTTTACCCAAGGGTTACCAAAAAAGCTATTAAGACTAATATTATCACGGAAACCTGAACATTTAGAGCAGGCTATAATCCTAGTCGAAACAGAGATAAAAATTGACGAAGATATGAAAAAGTTTGATCAGATGTCAATAAATAACAAGGGAACCCAAGAAAGTATATAATATGAAAGGGGATAGAAGGAGGTGAACTTTGAGGAGCCAAATCGTGAACCAAAAAGGCGCGACGGAGGCTGAGAGTCGCCGTTTAGGGAAATAGCTGACAGATTCCACAACCCTGAGAAATTAACAGCTAATAACTATTGAAAATAAAGGCACCCACCTCCAGCAAAGACAGATAGTCTGGGAGCCAACAATGACAGATCAAGAATATTTAGAAATAATCAGTAAACCAACAAACAATTTAAGAGAAAATTTAATTACTATTATTGTAGCAAACCAAACCACTATGCAGCAGATTGCTGGCATAGAATAGGCAAAGAAGGTCATCCGTACAAGAACAGGACACCAGTTTCAGAACGCAGGGGATAGAAATTTAGGAAGGCAGGGAACAAATAATACTTGGCAAACACCTAATAATATTCCTGATTTAGGCCCAGGAGGCAAACGGTTAACAATACCCAGGGTCAAACTAGCAACGCTGAAGAAAACTGGGATAACCCCAGAAACTTTTTGCCAAACAGTGGGCATTTAAAACGGAGAAACCAGCCTGTAAGGGTCGACAGAGCTCTTTCCTCAAAAATACCCCTATATAGTTTAGAATGTTGTGATACAAATGCAAATAATAATAGTCTGCCGATTTTGCATTGTATTAAAATTGAGCGTTTTCAACAATTTACCATGTCTACTAGATACGGGTGTATCAAAATCATTGATTCGAGAGGAAGTTTTTAAGAGGTTTCCTACTAGTGCCAAAAATCGCGTAAGCAGATGCCAGAATACCCTGACATCAGTAACAGGGCATAAGCTGACAATTTTGGGGGAATCTCCATTAAAATTTAGCACAGGGGATAAAGAAATAACAGTAACGGTGATAATATGCAAGCAGCTACCATATCCTTGTATTCTAGGAGTGGATGCCTATCAGGAAATATGGGATCGTATGGGAACCCATATCTGATACAATAACCATAAAACAAGGCAAATGAAACTAAGAGGCAAATTTGCGTAACAACAGATAAGGAGAGTTACGATTCGAATTTTAACCTAAAAATAAGCGGAAAAAATCACAATACAAGGGGGAACAACAGCTCAAATTCTAGCGACATTAAATACAAAGAAGGAAAGATTAAAACAATGGATGCCATGATAGGAGGATACACCCTAAAAGAATACCCCACGATTTTCGTAGAAATTCAAGTTATTAAAATTCAAAATGGTATCCCATACTTAAAACTATCAAACCTAAGTAATAAGAAAGTAAAGCTGCACCAAATAGAACTTGGCAGTGGAAACAGATTTTAATTCAGAAATAAAATCTCTAGAACAGTCCAGAATTAAGCGTAAATTGCACTAGCCACGAACAAATACCCTCATCAAAACCGCAACCACAAGAGAAGTATGGAATATCGAAAACTGATTTTTGCAACAATTTGATTTAAAAATTTTACCATAAGAACAAAAAACCCGGGTGGAAAATATTCTTTGGGATTTTAGATGGACTTTTGCAAGACACAAAGCGGATTACAGATTAACTCACTTAATCACGCACAAAATATCAACACAGGGCCCTCCTTTTAAATAGTCACCGTATAAAACACCTTATCATTTAAAACCATAAAAGACGTTATGAAATTACCAAGAATTGATACAATGTTAGATTCGTTGGGAGGTACAAAATACTACACTAGTTTTGACTTAATAGCAGGATATTGGCAAATAGCTTTAGATCAAGAAACAAAGCATAAAGCTACAGTAATCTTAGACGATGGAAGAACGTTCACATTTGAACGTATGCCTTTTGGCTTATCATTTAGTCCAAATTGTTTTAGTCGACTAATGAATTTGGTGTTAAAAGATAACGAACCAGGAAGGAAAAAAGATACCTTGGCTCATTTAGATGATGTAATTTTGTTTAATGAAAACCTGGAAGACCACTTGGTCGGATTTAGAAAAATACTAGAAAAATTCGAAAAAGCAGGCCTAAAATTAAAACCAAAAAAGTTCAAAATAGTAGTGCCAAAACTAGTTTTTCTTGGACATCTGAATAAACCAAGGTACTATTTCAACCTAAATCCAGATAATTTTACAGTCATAGAAAATTTAAAGCCTCATAAAGATAAAAAAAAGGCTGCAGATCAGTTTGTGTTTTTTTAAGCTATTTCAGACGATATATTAAGAATTATGCAACAATTGCAAAACCTTGGACAAACCTTTTGAAAAAAATCAGGTAAAATTCGAAATGGTCCATCAGCGGACGCAAAACAAGCGCTGGATTGAAACAAAAAGGCAATTATTACAGGCACACAATACTTAAACTACCAGTATTTGGCACAAAGACTTCTGTTTACAAACAAAATGCGTCGGGTACGGAATTGGAGCCATATTATTAAACATAAATTCGGAAGGAGTAGAATCACTAGTCCAATACGCCAGCAGGTCACTGACGGAGGCAGAAAGAAAATATTCGACGGTTGAAAGAGATTGCCTAGCAGTTGTAGTTTTTACAGAATGTTTTCGACAATTTTTACTTGGAAAAAATTCATATTACGCGTAGACCAAAAATCCCTAATTTGGCTTTATACAATGCAAAATACTTCAGCAAAGCCGACACGGTGGATACTACGCCTGCAATCATATTCATATACCCCAATATATATAAGGGCCGTACAAACACTTTACCAGACTACTTGTCACGAAGTCCTGATACGGAGGGAAATTTGATATCAACCATACAGAACGAACTAGAAAGGTTAGAAATATCTAATGAAAATATTTCGAATCATCAGGATAAAGATGATTTTTGTTTAGCGATGAAATCCTTTTATCAAAAGAAACGGAATTGCCAGAGCACTTTAAACATTTTTTGAAAGACTTGGATCATTTTGATCTGGATGAAAGTAAAAATCTTTTGGTAAAATATTACAGACCATCTCAAGAATATAGAAAAAATGACTTAAAAATTATTCAGTAATTCCAAAATCACTGGTAGGGGAAATTTTACAGGTGGCACACGCAACTATTGGCTGTCCCTTGGGAGAAGCGAAAACTATTGGGAGGCTAAAAGGAAATTTTATTTTCCAAACAAGTACTCAAAAGTAAAAGTTTTCATACAAAGCTGCCAAGAGTGTGCCAAAACCAAAAGTCACCGCCAAAGACCCCTAGGGCCGAATTAGGCCTATACCCTAAACCTTCAGGGGTAGGAGAATTAATGTCAATAGACATTTGGGGAACAGGAGGAAGTTTGCCAGTTTCCAGGAAAGGAAACAGGTGTGTAGTAACCTTAGTTTGACCATTTCAATTCATACTTATACGCTTTTCCAATTAAAGACGAATAGACAAAAACCATTGCGAAAGTTTTAGTCAACCACCTCTTTTTGGAACACGGAATTTTTCCTATAACTTTACTTAGTGACAATTGGCCATGTTTTAGAGCCAGATTATTAGACAAAATTACGGAATATCTGGGGTAAAACGATGGTTTATCTCGTCTTAACATGGCCTTCCGCTAATGGAAAGGTTGAACACAAACATAGGGAATTAGCTTTACATGCTGGGGATACATGCAAGAGAGGAAAATGAAAATTTGGATGAACATTTACCATTCGTGGTCTTTGCAATAAATATGGCTTTTTCACGTTCTCCTAAGAAACACCAAAAGAAAAAACAAACCATCCAAAACCATTTTTTACAACATATGTATGCAAAACCAACCTAGAAGGGACAAAAAAATTAAAACCGAAATGGGAAGGGCCCTACAGGATTGTAAAATTTCTACCAAATAACTTAACTTATGTTCTAAAACATCAGTATAATGAAAAGGAAGAAGTATACACCATAATAGAATGAAAAAAAGGATTTTTTTTTCAAAACCGTGGAAATCAGAGCCTATTCCTTCAGACGAAGAAATAGAGGAAACAATTTCACCAGTATCTATCAGCAGACCATATGAATTTTATGACATTTTTAACGATCGCAACGGATGGGAGGAGTGGAAGGAGTATTTCAGCCCAGTATTGGCTACAAACTCTCCACAACAAACAAGAGAAAAAGGAAAATATTCGATGCTCATCGGATACTAGCGATGAAAGCAATAAAGAAGAGCCTCAAACACAACCTAATGGTTTAAACCGTGATATAACCAAAGGTTAAATCCAAAAGAGGAAGAAAATTTGGAAGGAACCAATGAATTATCTGATTTTCAAGCATTAGAGACTCACCTACAGTCCTAACCACAAAATGGCTTCAGGAACCAACGCCATCTACCAGACGCAAGCTAACAGAATGTGACACCGATAGTTCTTCCACAGAAACAAATATAACTGAACCTGGGCCCATCGTTAAGAAGACCCTCCTTAAGAGAGAAATTATGGAGAAAAGTAAAGAAACCAGAAGGACAGCAACAAGTTCCTTCTTCAGCAGCACATAGTAGCTAAATCGCTTATGAAAAGGCCAAACGTTATGAGAAACAAAGATTAAAAATATTTGGCGAGGCAACAAAACCGTGCTCTGAATCAGAACCTTGTGAACCACACTATAGAGACCACGGAAAAACTTGCAAATATTATAAAGAAGAAAAACAAAAATTTGGAGTCCAAAATTCGGACCAGGAAACGAAGAAAGGGAGAAAAAGCGAAGCTCCCAGCCGATTAATATTTGAATAAAATATCGATAACGGGAAAAAAACGAGTAAAGAGCTTATAAAGAAATATCGAGATTTTTTTTTCTTCCTTTAATCGGTATGTAAATAACGTCAAAGTTTCGTTGATAATATACCTCGCCAGTAAAAACTATTACTGTTACGTAGAAAATAAACTCAAAAAAAAATTATAGCCTAGAGACTCGTAAGTTCCCATAGAAAAAAAAATAACTCAGACCTAAAGTGACATCATAGCCTCCAGCACAAATTGTGTTTCCGGGACGAAATTAAACTTCGCGAATCGTGCTCAGACAAGACTCGTAAAAAAATATTAGGTTTCATTAAAGAAATTAATTATTGCCTCGTAACTTTTAAATAGGTGTAGTGAAACTAATTAAATTACACATATTTAGAATCAGCATTAAAAGGTGATTCTTTTGATATGTATATTGAAAAACAAATATTTGGGGGGTAATTAAACAAAAAACGAAGGAGGGTGGTCTACTGAAATAGGACCATTGGAAGCTAGCAAATTTTGAATTGAGCTCAATCGCTGCTGGTCTCTGGTCGTTAGTAAATGCGAAGCATCTACTGACCTTTGACTCTCTGAGGTGGCACTTTCAGTCGCATTTGAAAAAATTGTTTTTGAAAAATTTTAAAATAATTATAATGGGAAAAACAGTGAGAGTTTACATTAAGTCGCGACATGTATAAGCTAGCTGTAATCTTATTATAAATAGTAAAAGATAGCAAATGAATACTTACCAAATAAGGACAGTGTATATAAATAAGATCCGCAGATAAAATTTGTCACAATTTA
Organism: Artemia sinica; assembly: GCA_027921565.1. Classification (NCBI taxonomy): domain Eukaryota; kingdom Metazoa; phylum Arthropoda; class Branchiopoda; order Anostraca; family Artemiidae; genus Artemia; species Artemia sinica. The sequence continues at coordinate 1,431,226 of CM051265.1, forward strand.
AAAAGTATAGCACAGTATAAAACAAAGTTTTCTCAGGTAAAAATAATTTCACATATTAAATAAATTCACATCACACCATAAACAGAAATAATCAGGGCGAGGAAATTGCAGGCGAAAACTCAAAAACGACAAAATGATCAGTATTTAGAAGCAAAAACTGCTGATTGTATTGTCGTTTGAGGGATTCACCAAATACCAAATTTATATAAGAAATTTGTATCAAATCAACCTAAGTAGATATTATGGATATGAAAATTATGATCACAAGGAGTGACTTTGAAAAAAAAAAACAAATCGAAAGCCAATGCTGCTACGGTCACACAAGTCACAAACCCTAAATAAAGACAGTCGAACTGTGCACAATTACACTCAATGAACCTTATGGAAATAAAGACAGAACTTAAACTAATGACAAATGGCCCGCGCGAAATAATATATAGGGAAACCACAATGGACACTGATACACTCCTATCGCAAACAGACAGAATTTAGCACGAACTAGGCATTATTTTTTTTGTGTCAAGTACCTTAGACAACGAATATGTGTCTGCCAATGAAAACCACGCAATTTTGCAGAAACCAGGTATATCATAAAATTACATTTTTATGAAGAAATGGGGGCTAGAAAATGCGGTGCAAAAAAACCTAATTAAAAGTGGTCTAGAAAATCAGCTGGAAAATACAGTACTTTTCTAACACAAACACTTTCGTGGACGGAGAAATTTAAATAATTTCAGAAAAATACAGGTTGCGACAATAGACCCACCCCACCTCTTAAAAGTAAGGAGATAATGAAATTGACCATAAAAAGGGCAATCAGCATAAAACCTTGTAAAAGTTATTGAAGAAAACATGAAACAATAAATATAGGCTTAAAAAAGACTTAGTTTACTGAAAAAGCGGAAAAAGACTTGAAAAAAACCCTTAGGGCTTCATTGATATAAATGATCAAATAAAAGAGAGATGGTGTCAAGCTGAAAATATAGCAAGATGAAATTAAAGAAAAGAAATTAAAACGGAGTCAGTTAAACTCAAAAAACCTCTGTTTAACATACAAAGCATAAAATTTATAAAACGAACTGTAACGGACGGACACG
>CM051265.1:1434922-1596111 GCA_027921565.1 Artemia sinica
GAAAAAATCTGTTAAGTGATTAATAATTCTATATTAAAAGTAAAAAGCGGAGAAAGTAATTAAAAGTAATCATCTTTCATTAAAAAAAATACAATGATATATACAAATTTTGAGTGTTTCTTTTTACTATATATAGGTAACAAATTATGCTATATGTGTATTCTAATGTGAATATTTATTTTAAATACAGCCTTAGCTTTTTTTGGAAATCAAATTTTTCGTAACGTCCTTTCGGATCCATTTTTTCAATCATTTTTTGACGCATTTTTGAGAAAGTAGCAAATTTTGAAGCCACTTCAAAATGTATCCTGATACTAACATCTCATACAATCAAGAACCAAACCATACCTGATCAACTGATATTTTGGAAACTGTATGCAGTATTACACACTTTACTACAAGTTCATCAGAAAGTGAGATAAAATCAGAACTTAATTTAGGCCTAGAGAATTTGCTACTTAGCCTCAAGGCTGTTAGTATTGAAATATGTGAAAATGCTTTGTGCTGGAAAAATATTGTGAAAATTTAAAAACCAAAATGTTATGTGTAATTTATCCAAGGCATTTCTAAACCTGAAAAATAAACGGTTTATCAACCACATCACACAGATAAATTAAATTATTAGTGGGAATTAAATTTAAAATCAAATAATTCATAAGCGTTTCTAATACAACTTGAAATCTAATTTAAGCAGAACCACTAATATAATGCTTAAGCCGCTTGGGGTCAAGCTAAAACAGAAGATGCATATTGAAAAGGGTAAAAAGAGTATTTTTCAGTCCTAGAGACAGAGAAAAAGATAAACAAGGATGAATTTCAAATTAAAATCCTTTGACAAAAAAAGAACATGGCCTACATTGGACCAGAAACATGACCCTCAGGACACCCATTGAGAGTATATGCACATAATGACCCAAAGATGGCAGCATTATAGCTGTAAACAAAATTAAGTTGTTTTAAAATTAAAATATTGAGAATTGGATAACTCTTCTTAAAATGGGGAGTATTGTGGTAAATCCTTCTAATTAAGTCAATTTGGAATTTAGTAAAAATATAATATTAAGACGATAATACAAAGTTTCAAAATACCACTTTTATTAAGATAAGGAACATATCCTGCCAAGTTTCTGCTTAACGGGAAATTGAGAATTCACCACTTCCTAGCTATTGCGTCGGTTGGGTCCAGGAAGGTGTGGCTGATAAAAATGTATTAAAGATACATTTTATGGGAAGGGGTAGACTGATACTAACTTAATGCCGGACTGACCTCTGGTGCGTTGATTTAAAAATACTTTGGAATATTGTCGGATTATTTTAAGTGTCTAAGTATCTTATTATATATTATTGTAGTTTTCTGAGACTTGTGGTCTACTTGGTACAACCAGTCCCAGTAGAATATATATATATATATATATAATATATATATATATAGTATATATATATAATATATATATATATATATATATATATATATATATATATATATATATTATATATATAATATATATATATATATATATATATATATATATTATCAAAACCTTGTGTTAGTACGTGTCAACTGAATCAAAGTATTGTATTATAGCGAACCTTTCTACAATGTACCTTTAGTCCCTTAAACATACCCAGCTGGTACAGCCTCATTAGTCGGTCACAGCCTAAGGCACGCTACCAAAGTTTAATTACCTTAGGGCCATAGTTTATCTCACCTATAAAGGGGTAATAAAGGCTTCTACCACAACACGACTTAAATCCCATAAGAACCGCCATTACTACACTACTAAAACACCTTAGCTTGTAGAGTGGAATAGTGAGAAGGGTGCGACCCCACTAGTATACGTAATAATCTCTGTCGTTTTAAGTTTTATTTTTATTCTTTATATTCACTTGAAAAACTTCTTTGTTTTTTGTTGTTTAATCAGGGTTAGAAACAGACTGTTCCTTATTTGCAAGAATTAAATAATATGTCGAAACATCAAACTGATCCAAAGTGTCACCTGCTAAGACTTTTAAACCGAACATAGTAGATTAGTTAAAATACTACCCACACATTTTGCAGAACAAGAAGTTCCTTGGGTACGAGTAATAGCGGCAGGTGTCACACCAAAAGTAAAAAAAAAATCAATATAAGTTCTATATTGACGCATGAATCAAGCAGGTCTATCGCTAACTTTTACAGCCATGTCTGAAATATTATGTGCGGGAAGGGCAGCGGGGCAAATCGCATCATGGTTAAAATTATATAAAAATATAGTTAGCTCTGGCAGAATTGTGCTGATCTTTCTGAAACCAAGTTTCAGAAAGATCAATATTTGAAAAATTGAAGGGTGGAAAATCTATTGATCTAATGAAATCATTATTTCAAACGCTGGTGATCCTCATTGAAGAACTGCAGAACTTACAGTTCAGCAGAGCTTGTAAATGCTGATCATAGGCTTGTGCGCACCAACGTCCAGCTTAGTCTCCAAGTGCAGAAAATGAAAAGAAAACCCGTCCATCCAGACTTTGTGAAGCTAAGAAGGCAGACACTTTCCAGAACTACACTGTCAATATATCAACTCACTTTGAGCTGCTCGGCACACTTAGCAGCAGTGAAGATGCTTTAATTTTATATGTAATTTTTAACGGCTCTTTACTTTTCTTTGAAAAATTTGTTTCTCAGAAATTTATTTTAATTAATTTCCGTCCGTTTCTGATTGCCCAAGTTTTGTTATTTGTTCATGTAATGAATATTTTTCAAGTTTTAAATTTCTCCGGCTTAAAAATTAGAATATCTGATGCCAATTTATCACCTCTAATTGTGTCTTTTAATTTATTTCAACATCACCCTCAATATTCTTACAGTTTCAACTAAATGAAATTAGCTGCTCCTAAAATGCTGCAGATACGTCCTTCTAAGAACCAAAATGCACATTCCAGGTTGCATACGAGACTTGATTCAACTCAATATACCACTTAACATTCTCTGAAAGTTTCAACGTAATACCAACAAAATATTCCACGCACTATTTTAACAAGCAGTGTGTACATATTATTCTTTTATTTAGTTCAACATCCCCTGGAAGTTTCAACTAAATACTATTAGCCACTCAATCCTAAGATATTGTTCTAAATCACTTTTGACCACTAGGATGCATATAGTTGTATCTTGATTAAGTTCAACATGTATTTCACATTCCATTTTGACAAGTAGGATGCATATGCAGTCTTATGATTTTGTTCAGCATCCCATTTGAAATTTTTTGAAATTTTCAACTTACTAAACTTATCCGTTTACAAATTATTGCAGCTACAACCATTAACAAATAGGATGCACAAAGTGCATCTAAGTTCAACAGCCTTCTCAGTATTCTCAGAATGTTTCAATTTGATACCCGTTCCTAAATGTTCTGGTAGTATTGAAGATATACCGTTTTGACAACCTTGATACATGGAGCGTCTCTTGAATTCACTTTAAATCTTTCTAAGAATTCTATAAAAGTTTCAACTTAATACCTATAAACGTTCCTGACATCTATGTAAATAAGCTTAGATACAAATTTTTGTCAACTTTGGAGAACCTGGTGTCTTTTGATTTCGGTGTCTATATAAAGCTTCATAAAATTTCAAATTAATTTACTGACAAAACATGTGTATTGTCAGTTTAATTTACATATGCTTACATTTATTCCTTAAAATCTAATAAATGTTGATTTCTTTAAGCTATAAAAGTAAAAACACGTATAAGATTTTTTTTCAATAAAGTACAAATTATATTCTGGCTTTTAGAAAGCAAGGGGTTTAGAACCCTACTGATATTAATTTCTGCTCGTTTTGAGTTTGACTCTGTTGTTTATTTTAAAATCTGTTTGTTTTGGGTGTTATTTATTTATTGATACTGATTTGTGGTAGTTGTATTGTTGGTAGATTATTTATTCAATTTTTGTTTATTTTTGGCTTAATGGAGTCCTTTACTTCTTTTTTGAAAAACTTATTTTATGGAAAGAGTTTTTTTAATTAATTTCTGTTCGTTTTATATCGACATAGCCTTTTTCAGGAAGAATGACTGAACCTCAGTAGAAGGCTATCTTATAGTCGTGACGGGACTCCTAATATGGGCATAGAGTCCCTAGGGAGAACACGTGGTTAATGAGGTCAATGACCTCTTTTTTCCAAGGTCGATTTATTTGTTATTGTTTTGGGCAAGTGCACGCTCGAGGCAAATGTCAAGGTGTCCAGAAATAGGACAGATTGTGTGTTGTTGTTTTGGCAAGTGCACGCTCGAGCGAATGTCAAGGTGTTCAAAAATAGGAAACAGTATTTGTTGTTGTTGTTGTTTTGGGCAAGTGCACGCTCGAGGCGAATGTCAAGGTGTCCAGAAATAGGAAACAGTATTTGTTGTTGTTGTTGTTTTGGGCAAGTGCACGCTCGAGGCGAATGTCAAGGTGTCCAGAAATAGGAAACAGTATTTGTTGTTGTTGTTGTTTTGGGCAAGTGCACGCTCGAGGCGAATGTCAAGGTGTTCAGAAATAGAAAACAGTTAGATCACATGTTTCCTTCTCAGCCAATTAGCGAGTCGGATACATATCCCTTCTCAGCCAATCAGAGGGCTGCTTACATTTGGTTTCCCCGTTACATAAAAAAATAAAAATCATTCTTCTAAATATTTTTATTCATTTACCAAATCAACGTTTATTACGCTTTTTAAATATAAAACATCATTATCATCATCAACCTCCTCCTCCACAATGATAATTTCCTCCTCAATTTGAGGATGAGGTATTTATTTGATTGTTGTCATCTACAATCACTATATTCACCAGAGGGGGAAGAATATCCAGCAAAGGATCATCATCTTCAATATACCTTCTTCCGGAAGGCCCCCTCCTCACTAGATCATCAGATGTATATGACAATCCTTCAGACGTATAGTGAACTTCCATTACTTCATCAATGCTTGTGGTGCAAGACGTATAGTGAACTTCCATTACTTCATCATTGCTTGTGGTGCAAAAAAGAATTTCCTCCTCATGAGTGAGGTCCCACTCGCTGCTTACATCCTAAAAGATTGAGAACACTATGATCAAAAACTAGAGTTTCCTGCGGAAAACCTATATTAGTTCAGATTTTACGGGAATAGTTTATTTTCGAACCAAAGAAATGTATTTACCATAATTTTCTTACAAAAATTAGAGTTCTGGTACAGTGGTGAGTTGTAGTAGTAGTAGTACTAGATGAACAAAAAATAACGACACTATTAAGATTTGAATGAATTTATCTCTCTTTGGGCAACTAAATACAGTAATAGGATATGATAGCGTCAACAAAGTGAAAATCCGCATAAGAACTCCAAACAGTTTTGTGTAAATGATTTTAAACAATTTTTTATTTTTATCTCTTTCCACGTAGCAAATATTTTTCTTAGTTAAGGGGGGAGGGGTACTGTTAGATATGGCACACTGAGATTCATAACTATAATGTCCTCATGAAAATAAGGCCCCACTTGACGGATATATATCTAATTTGGAATGGAGAGAGCCTGATCATTTGGATTTATATTTGTGACGTATATCCGTATTCACACAAAAACTCTATATATTATCTCTTATATACGTGTAAAATTCCATGTAGCGAAGGGGGAAAGACAAATTCCTCTATGTATATGAAGGTTCACCAAATTCTAACCAAAATGCAGGACTGTTTTCTTCCTCAAATAAAGATTAAACCATTATTTCCATTAACTTTATTAATGTTTATTCCTTCAATGACTGATATTCATGATGCTTACAATGTGTTCCTTTATTCATCGAAATCCGGGTTACCATGTTCCCTAGTAAAATATTGGCCCTAATCATGAAAAGTATTAGGCTATTTTTCTATGAAGTCTAAATCTAGTTAGACAAGTCTAGGACATCAAGCCCATTAGTTCAGACTAATCAGGTGTGCTATAAAAGAAGAAGCAAATTATGATGAACAGATAGTGGTTATGCATAGAAATCAATGTCTAGCTAAGCATACATGTGAATTGGACGGGGGTTGACAGTCACAAGTCAAGTGACCAATTCTTGTGGGGGTGTACTAGCTACACAGACCCAAATGGGCTGAATTCACATTTTAGAGTCAAAAAGTGCACACACAAAAAAAGCAAATATAATAGTCATTTAAAATCTCCCTTCCCCCCAAACTCAAAAATTTCTCTTTCTAGTCTTTAGACTTTTCAAGCATAGTAAACTTGATTACGACATGTAATTTGTAGGGCCGGTGGTGTTTTCCTTCAAAAAACTTTCTCATACAGCTAACCGTTGATGTGAAACTATAAAACTAATTCATTTTAAATATTTGCAATTGGAATAAAAAGCAAATTCTGTGGGGGTGTACTAGCTACCACAGACCCAAATGGGCTGAATTCACATTTTAGAGTTAAAAAGTACACACACACAAAAAAAAGCAAATATAATAGTCATTTAAAATCACCCTTCCCCTCAAACTCAAAAATTTCTGGGGGAACGTATTTTCAAGTTTTTATTCTAAGTGAACGGTCTTGCCTTTCAGGAGTGAGGAGTCGTTCTCATAGGATTGGGAATAAAAGTCAAACTTAAGCACAAAGAGCGAGAAGTTTTAGTGTTGCTTCTTACTTCCAACTGAAAACTTATTTTTTAATTTGATGTTTTACCTTTTTTCAAATCATGCCATAAATATCCGTATGAATAGACCCTCTCTTATCAGTTTAATTCGATTTGAGTACTGGTACGATTCGAACAGCAAACATTCTTTCTAGTCTTTAGACTTTTCAAGCACAGTAAACTTGATTACGGTATGTAGAATAATTTTTGTTCGTCTTAAGTTTTAGTGTTGCTTCTTACTTCCAACTGAAAACTTATTTTTTAATTTGATGTTTTACCTTTTTTTTCAAATCATGCCATAAATATCCCTTTGAATAGACCCTCTCTTATCAGTTTAATTCGATTTGAGTACTGGTTCGATTCGAACAGCAAACATTCTTTCTAGTCTTTAGACTTTTCAAGCATAGTAAACTTGATTACGGTATGTAATTTGTAGGGCCGGTTCTGTGGGAGTGTACTAGCTACCACAGACCCAAATGGGCTAAATTCACATTTTAGAGTCAAAAAGTACACACAAAAAAAAACAAATAAAATAGTCATTTAAAATCTCCCTTCCCCCCAAACTCAAAAATTTCTGGGGGAACATATTTTCATTGTAGTTTGAATATTTTCTTTGGAAAACACACTGAAAAGCCATATTAAGAGCTAAATTTGTGAGTTTTTCACTGACAATTCCTTTTTTAACCTTCATCAAAATCCGGGTTACCATGTTCCCTAGTAAAATATTGGCCCTAATCATGAAAAGTATTAGCCTATTTTTCTATAAAGTCTAAATCTAGTTAGACAAGTCTAGGACATCAAGCCCATTAGTTCAGACTAATCAGGTGTGCTACAAAAGAAGAAGCAAATTATGATGAACAGATAGTGGTTATGCATAGAAATCAATGTCTAGCTAAGCATACATGTGAATTGGACGGGGGTTGACAGTCACAAGTCAAGTGACCAATTCTGTGGGGTGTTACTAGCTACCACAGACCCAAATGGGCTGAATTCACATTTTAGAGTTAAAAAGTGCACACAAAAAAAAGCAAATATAATAGTCATTTAAAATCTCCCTTCCCCCCAAACTCAAAAATTTCTCTTTCTAGTCTTTAGAGTTTTCAAGCATAGTAAACTTGATTACGATATGTAATTTGTAGGGCCGGTGGTGTTTTCCTTCAAAAAACTTTCTCATACAGCTAACCGTTGATGTGAAACTATAAAACTAATTCATTTTAAATATTTGCAATTGGAATAAAAAGCAAATTCTGTGGGGGTGTACTAGCTACCACAGACCCAAATGGGCTGAATTCACATTTTAGAGTTAAAAAGTACACACACAAAAAAAAGCAAATATAATAGTCATTTAAAATCACCCTTCCCCTCAAACTCAAAAATTTCTGGGTTAGTTTAATTCGATTTGAGTACTGGTACGATTCGAACAGCAAACATTCTTTCTAGTCTTTAGACTTTTCAAGCACAGTAAACTTGATTACGGTATGTAGAATAATTTTTGTTCGTCTTAAGTTTTAGTGTTGCTTCTTACTTCCAACTGAAAACTTATTTTTTAATTTGATGTTTTACCTTTTTTTTCAAATCATGCCATAAATATCCCTTTGAATAGACCTCTTATCAGTTTAATTCGATTTGAGTACTGGTTCGATTCGAACAGCAAACATTCTTTCTAGTCTTTAGACTTTTCAAGCACAGTAAACTTGATTACGGTATGTAATTTGTAGGGCCGGTTCTGTGGGAGTGTACTAGCTACCACAGACCCAAATGGGCTAAATTCACATTTTAGAATCAAAAAGTACACACAAAAAAAAACAAATAAAATAGTCATTTAAAATCTCCCTTCCCCCCAAACTCAAAAATTTCTGGGGGAACATATTTTCATTGTAGTTTGAATATTTTCTTTGATAAACACACTGAAAAGCCATATTAAGAGCTAAATTTGTGAGTTTTTCACTGACAATTCCTTTTTTAACCTTCATCGAAATCCGGGTTACCATGATCCCTAGTAAAATATTGGCCCTAATCATGAAAAGTATTAGGCTATTTTTCTATAAAGTCTAAATCTAGTTAGACAAGTCTAGGACATCAAGCCCATTAGTTCAGACTAATCAGGTGTGCTACAAAAGAAGAAGCAAATTATGATGAACAGATAGTGGTTATACATAGAAATCAATGTCTAGCTAAGCATACATGTGAATTGGACGGGGGTTGACAGTCACAAGTCAAGTGACCAATTCTGTGGGTGTGTACTAGCTACCACAGACCCAAATGGGCTGAATTCACATTTTAGAGTCAAAAAGTGCACACAAAAAAAGCAAATATAATAGTCATTTAAAATCTCCCTTCCCTCCAAACTCAAAAATTTCTCTTTCTAGTCTTTAGACTTTTCAAGCATAGTAAACTTGATTACGATATGTAATTTGTAGGGCCGGTGGTGTTTTCCTTCAAAAAACTTTCTCATACAGCTAACCGTTGATGTGAAACTATAAAATTAATTCATTTTAAATATTTGCAATTGGAATAAAAAGCAAATTCTGTGGGGGTGTACTAGCTACCACAGACCCAAATGGGCTGAATTCACATTTTAGAGTTAAAAAGTACACACACAAAAAAAAGCAAATATAATAGTCATTTAAAATCACCCTTCCCCTCAAACTCAAAAATTTCTGGGGGAACGTATTTTCAAGGTTTTATTCTAAGTGAACGGTCTTGCCTTTCAGGAGTGAGGAGTCGTTCTCATAGGATTGGGAATAAAAGTCAAACTTAAGCACAAAGAGCGAGAAGTTTTAGTGTTGCTTCTTACTTCCAACTGAAAACTTATTTTTTAATTTGATGTTTTACCTTTTTTTCAAATCATGCCATAAATATCCGCTTGAATAGACCCTCTCTTATCAGTTTAATTCGATCTGAGTACTGGTTCGATTCGAACAGCAAACATTCTTTCTAGTCTTTAGACTTTTCAAGCACAGTAAACTTGATTGCGGTATGTACAATAATTTTTGTTCGTCTTAAGTTTTAGTGTTGCTTCTTACTTCCAACTGAAAACTTATTTTTTAATTTGGTGTTTTACCTTTTTTTCAAATCATGCCATAAATATCCGCTTGAATAGACCCTGTCTTATCAGTTTAATTCGATTTGAGTACTGGTTCGATTCGAACAGCAAACATTCTTTCTAGTCTTTAGACTTTTCAAGCACAGTAAACTTAATTACGGTATGTAATTTGTAGGGCCGGTTCTGTGGGAGTGTACTAGCTACCACAGACCCAAATGGGCTAAATTCACATTTTAGAGTCAAAAAGTACACACAAAAAAACAAATATAATAGTCATTTAAAATCTCCCTTCCCCCCAAACTCAAAAATTTCTGGGGGAACATATTTTCATCATATTTTGAATATTTTCTTTGGAAAACAAACTGAAAAGCCATATTAAGAGCTAAATTTGTGAGTTTTTCACTGACAATTCCTTTTTTAACCTTCATCAAAATCCGGGTTACCATGTTCCTTAGTAAAATATTGGCCCTAATCATGAAAAGTATTAGCCTATTTTTCTATAAAGTCTAAATCTAGTTAGACAAGTCTAGGACATCAAGCCCATTAGTTCAGACTAATCAGGTGTGCTACAAAAGAAGAAGCAAATTATGATGAACAGATAGTGGTTATACATAGAAATCAATGTCTAGCTAAGCATACATGTGAATTGCATACATGTGAAGTTTTCAGTTGGAAGTAAGAAGCAACACTAAAACTTCTCGCTCTTTGTGCTTAAGTTTGACTTTTATTCCCGATCCTATGAGAACGACTCCTCACTCCTGAAAGGCAAGACCGTTCACTTAGAATAAAACCTTGAAAATACGTTCCCCCAGAAATTTTTGAGTTGAGGGGAAGGGTGATTTTAAATGACTATTATATTTGCTTTTTTTGTGTGTGTGTGTACTTTTTAACTCTAAAATGTGAATTCAGCCCATTTGGGTCTGTGGTAGCTAGTACACCCCCACAGAATTCGCTTTTTATTCCAATTGCAAATATTTAAAATGAATTAGTTTTATAGTTTCACATCAACGGTTAGCTGTATGAGAAAGTTTTTTGAAGGAAAACACCACCGGCCCTACAAATTACATATCGTACTCAAGTTTACTATGCTTGAAAAGTCAAAAGACTAGAAAGAGAAATTTTTGAGTTTGGGGGGAAGGGAGATTTTAAATGACTATTATATTTGCTTTTTTTGTGTGCACTTTTTGACTCTAAAATGTGAATTCAGCCCATTTGGGTCTGTGGTAGCTAGTACACCCCCACAGAATTGGTCACTTGACTTGTGACTGTCAACCCCCGTCCAATTTACATGTATGCTTAGCTAGACATTGATTTCTATGCATAACCACTATCTGTTCATCATAATTTGCTTCTTCTTTTATAGCACACCTGATTAGTTTTAACTAATGGGCTTGATGTCCTAGACTTGTCTAACTAGATTTAGACTTTATAGAAAAATAGCCTAATACTTTTCATGATTAGGGCCAATATTTTACTAGGGAACATGGTAACCCGGATTTCGATGAATAAAGGAACACATTGTAAGCATCATGAATATCAGTCATTGAAGGAATAAACATTAATAAAGTTAATGGAAATAATGGTTTAATCTTTATTTGAGGAAGAAAACAGTCCTGCATTTTGGTTAGAATTTGGTGAACCTTCATATACATAGAGGAATTTGTCTTTCCCCCTTCGCTACATGGAATTTTACACGTATATAAGAGATAATATATAGAGTTTTTGTGTGAATACGGATATACGTCACAAATATACCAAATGATCAGGCTCTCTCCATTCCAAATTAGATATATATATCCGTCAAGTGGGGCATTATTTTCATGAGGACATTATAGTTATGAATCTCAGTGTGCCATATCTAACAGTACCCCTCCCCCCCTTAACTATGAAAAATATTTGCTATGTGGAAAGAGATCAAAATAAAAAATTGTTTAAAATCATTTACACAAAACTGTTTGATGCTCTTATGCGGATTTTCACTTTGTTGACGCTATCATATCCTATTACTGTATTTAGTTGCCCAAAGAGAGATAAATTCATTCAAATCTTAATAGTGGGGTTATTTTGGTTCATCTAGTACATACTACTACTACTACTACAAATCACCACTGTACCAGAACTCTAGTTTTTGTAAGAAAATTATGGTAAATACATTTCTTTGGTTCGAAAATAAACTATTCCCGTAAAATCTGAAACTAATATAGGTTTTCCGCAGGAAACTCTAGTTTTTGATCATAGTGTTCTCAATCTTTTAGGATGTAAGGAGGCGAGTGGGACCTCACTCATGAGGAGGAAATTCTTTTTTGCACCACAAGCAATGATGAAGTAATGGAAGTTCACTATACGTCTTGCACCACAAGCATTGATGAAGTAATGGAAGTTCACTATACGTCTGAAGGATTGTCATATACATCTGATGATCTAGTGAGGAGGGGGCCTTCCGGAAGAAGGTATATTGAAGATGATGATCGTTTGCTGGATATTCTTCCCCCTCTGGTGAATATAGTGATTGTAGATGACAACAATCAAATAAATAGATTACCTCATCCTCAAATTGAGGAGGAAATTGTCATTGTGGAGGAGGAGGTTGATGATGATAATGATGTATTGATTGTATATGACAGCAATCAAATGAATAGATTACCTCATCCTCAAATTGAGGAGGAAACTATGGAGGAGGTTGATGATGATAATGATGTTTTATATTTAAAAAGCGTAATAAACGTTGATTTGGTAAATGAATAAAAATATTTAGAAGAATGATTTCTTATTTTTTTATGTAACGGGGAAACCATATGTAACCAGCCCTCTGATTGGCTGAGAAGGGATATGTATCCGACTCGCTGATTGGCTGAGAAGGAAACATGTGATCTAACTGTTTTCTATTTCTGAACACCTTGACATTCGCCTCGAGCGTGCACTTGCCCAAAACAACAACAACAACAAATGCTGTTTCCTATTTCTGGACACCTTGACATTCGCCTGGAGCGTGCACTTGCCCAAAACAACAACAACAACAAATACTGTTTCCTATTTCTGGACACCTGACATTCGCCTCGAGCGTGCACTTGCCCAAAACAACAACAACAACAAATACTGTTTCCTATTTCTGAACACCTTGACATTCGCCTCGAGCGTGCACTTGCCCAAAACAACAACAACAACAAATACTGTTTCCTATTTCTGGACACCTTGACATTCGCCTGGAGCGTGCACTTGCCCAAAACAATAACAAATAAATCGACCTTGGAAAAAAGAGGTCATTGACCTCATTAACCACGTGTTCTCCCTAGGGACTCTATGCCCATATTAGGAGTCCCGTCATGACTATAAGATAGCCTTCTACTAACCTCTTCTAAAGTTAAACAACCATCCCTTCCATAAAAACATTAAATACGCTCTGGGCATAACTTACAAACCTTGCACTAATCTCTAGGGCTACTGTCAACCCCAAAAGCCTTGTTATATAATATTTAGACTATTTTGAATAGAATGGCTATCTCAAAATATTTATTAGATGCATTTTGGGACAATATGACATGTGTGAGGGGGGAAGAGGTTAGCTGCCCTCCGATCACTTTGACTCTTAAAAAGAGCACTAGAACGTCTGATTACCAATCCAATGAGCCCCCTTGGATGTTTTTATGACCACGCTTTCTATAAAAAACCTTATATGTCCCCAGGGCATAACTTACAACCCTTGTATGGAAGGCTGGGGGGATTTTTTTATCCTCAAAAACATAATTTCAAGGCCTTTCTGATACGCTGAACAAAATGGTTATCTCAAAATTTCAATTGTAATTGTTTGGTGGAAATGATGGGCATGGGGGAGGGCATTTGCCGTCTGATCACTTTTGAATACTTCAAAAGGCATTAGTCCTTTCAATTTCCAATCGAATGAGCTCTTTTTGAAGCTTCCACGAAGAAAACTTTCTTTAAAAACCTTATTTGCCCTGAGGCTCGAAGGGCATAACTTAGAACCTCTTGTCCTGAGGACTATGGGGGGGGGGGGAGGGTTGTCATTCTGAAAGACATAATTTTCATACCTTCCAACTATGTTGAACAAAACGGTCATATCAAAATATTGATCGGAAATGTTTGGGGAAATGATGGGCATGGGGCGGGGGTGATTCTCCCTGCGATTGCTTTCGACTGTTAAAAAGGACAATAGCCCTCCCAATTTCCAATCCAATGACCCCTTTTTTAAGTTTTTACGACAGCGCTTACTATAAAACATTATATACCCCCAGGGCATAACTTACAATCTTAGCCCTGAGGGCTGTGGGTGGGGTTGTCATACCCAAAAACATAATTTCCGGAACTTCAACTACGTTCAACAAAATGGCTATATCAAACTGTGGATCAGAAGTGTTTAGTGAAATGATGAGCTTGGGAGGGGGGCATTCGCTCTCCAATCGCTTTTAACTATTAATAAGGGCACTAGCCCTCTCAATTCCCAATTGAATGAGCCCTTTTTGAAGTTTCTGCGACAATACATTCTATAAAAAACCTTATTTGCCACCAGGGTGAATAGCCCTGAGCCCTGAGGTCAACCTTAGCCCTGAGGTCTGAGGGGGGGGGGGGTGTCATACTCAAAAACATAATTTCAGGACCCTTCAACTACGTCAAACAAAATGACCATATCGAATGTTGATCGGAAGTGTTTGTGGAAATGGTGGGCTGGGGGGGGGGGCTTTCACCTCCCAATCGCTTTTGACTATTAATAAGGGCACTATCCCTCTCAATTCCCAATTGAATGAGCCCTTTTTTAAATTCTACGACAACGCTTTCTGTATAAACCTTATATGCCCCAATGGCATAACTTACTACCTTAGCCCTGGGGGCTGCGGGGGTTTTTGCCATCCTAAAAGACATAATTTCTGGACCTTTGATCTACGGTCAACAAAACGGCTATTTCAAAATTTTGATTGAATGTGTCCAGGAAAATGTTGGGCGTGAGACGGGGTTATTTGTCCTCCAATAACTTTCTACTATTAAAAAGGGCACTAGCCCTTTCGATTTCCAATCGAATGAGGCCGTTTTAACGTTTCTCTTCGACAACGCATTCTATAAAAACCTTATTTGCCACCAGGACTAATAGCCATGAGCCCTGAGATCAACCTTAGCCGTGAGGTCTGGGAGGGGGAGGGGGTGTCATACTCAAAAACATAATTTCCGGATCCTTGAACTACGTTCAACAAAATGGCTATATCAAAATGTTGATCGGAAGTGTTCGGGGAAATGACGGGCGTGGGGGAGGCATTCGCCCTCCAATCGCTTTTGACTATTAATAAGAACACTAACCCTCTTAATTCCCAATTGAATGAGCCCTTTCTGAAGTTTCTATGACAACGCTTTCTATATTAACCTTATATGCCCCCATGGCATAACTTACAACCTTTGCCCTGGGGGCTGTGGGGGGTTAGTCATCCTCAAAGATATAATCACCAGAACTTTCAACTACTTTGAACAAAATGGCTGTCTCAAAATTATGTTTAGATCGTGTTTGGGAAAATTGTGGGCGTGAGAGGAGGGTTATCTGCCCTCCAATCACTTTCGACTATTAAAAAAGGCACTAGCCCTTTCAATTTCCAATCAAATGAGCCCTCTCTGAAGTTTCTACGACAACGCTTTCTATAAAAACCTTATATGCTCCCAGGGTATAACTTACAACCCTTACCCTGAGGGCTCTAAGGGGGTTCTCATCCTCAATTACCTAATTTCAAAAATTTTCAACTGTGTTGAAGAAAATACATATCTCAAAATTTTGATTTCACGTGTTTGGGGAAATGGTGGGCGTGAGAGGGGGGTTAATTGCCCTCCAAACACTTTCAACTATTAAAAAGGGCACTAGCCATTTCAATTTCCAATTGAATGAGCACTTTTTGAAGTTTTTAAGAGGGCTGTTGGGCGTTTGCCATCCTCAATGACTAATTTCCGGAACTTTCAACGACGTTGAAAAAAACGGCTATTTCAAAATTTTGATTGGATGTGTTTTGGGAAATGGTGGGCGTGAGAGGGGGGTTAGTTGCCCTCCAAACACTTTCAACTATTAAAAAGGGCACTAGCCATTTCAATTTCCAATTGAATGAGCACTTTTTGAAGTTTTTACGACAACGCTTTCAATAAAAACCTTATATGCCCCCAGAGTATAAATTACAACCCTTGCCCTGAGGACTGGGGGGGTGTCCTCCTCAAAGACATAATTCCTAGATCTTTTAACTACTTTGGACAAAATCGTTTTCTCAAAATTTTGATTGGATGTGTTTGGGGAAATGGTGAGCGTGGAAGGGGTGTTAGTTGCCTTCCAATAACTTTCGACTATTAAAAAAGGGGGATTTTTCTATGCAGGATTTTTTCATTGGGGTAGGGAATTCCCCCCACAATGGGGGTACTGGATGTCCGAGCATTATTTAAAAAAGATCAGAAAATAAATAAAAAAAACAAGTTGTTTCAACTGGAAATAAGGAGCAACATTAAAACTTAAAACAAACAGAAAATATTATGTATATGAGGGGGGTTACCTCTCCTCAATAGTTCGCTCTTACGCTAAAGTTTTTTTTTAACTTTTAAACGAGGTTATTATTCTAATTAAACAGTCTTTGTAATTCAAGAGTCATTCTTAAATAACTGGAACAAAAATTAAACTTAGGTTATAATAAGATTATTATTAGTTAGAAAAAAGTAAAATTGATATGCATATTTCGTTTTAATTATTCATGTACGGTGAGGATAATTCCTTAAACCACATTGCTCTGACATCACATAAAGAAAGAAAAACGAGCAAAAATGGGGCTTTTAAAGGCCAAATGAAAATCATAGGCAGCGCGCTAGCGCTGCCTTAGTAAAGAACGATGTGGGCACAATGTGTTTTTTTTTTTTCTCCATACCCGGGCACTTCGTATCGAAGGAGTTGTCGTAGAAACTTCGAAAAGGGCAAATTCGATTGGAAATTGGAGTGGCTAGTGCCCTTTTTAATAGTCAAAAGTGATTTGAGGGCAACAAGCCCCCCCCCACGCCCATCATTCCCCCAAAACAAATCCAATCAAAATTCTGAGATATCCATTTGGTTCAGCGTAGTTGCTTTCCACATAGAAAATTATTTTGAGGCGGACACTCCCCCACAACCCTAGGGGGAAGGTTTTTAAGTTATGCCCTGAGGGCATATAAGAGCGATGTACTAATTATTATTTTTTCCTTTAGAGCAGGGCACTTCATATGGAAGGGGTCGTCGTAGAAACTTCAAAAGGGGCTCATTCGATTGGAAATTGAGAGTTCTAGTGCCCTTTTTAATAGTCAGGCTCATTCAATTGGAAATTTCAAAGGACTAGTGCCCTTTTTAATAGTCGAAAGTGATTGGAGGGCAACTAGCCCCCCTCCCGCCCATCATTCCCCAAAACACATCCAATCAAAGTTTTGAGGTAGCCATTTTGTTCAGCGTAGTCTAGTTGAATGTTCCAGATAGAAAATATGTTTTTGAGGAGGACACTCCCCAACATCCCTCAGGGCAAGGGTTTTAAGTTATGCCCTGAGGACATATAAGGTTTTTATAGAAGGCGGTGTCGTAGAAACTTCAAAAAAGGCTCATTCGATTGGGAATTCCAAGGGCTAGTACCCTTTATAATAGTCGAAAGTGATTGGAGGGCAACTAGCCCCCCCCCCCCTCCCGCCCATCATTCTCCCCAAACACATCCAATCAAAATTTTGAGATAGCCATTTTGTTCAGAGTAGTTGATTTCCAGATATAAAATATTTTTTTGAAGAGGACACTCCCTCACAACCCTCGGGGCAAGGATTTTAAGTTATGAACTGAGGGCATATATGAACGATGTTGGCACAATGTACTATTTATTACTTTTTCCTTTAGAGCAGGGCACTTCATATGGAAGGGTCGTCGTAGAAACTTCAAAACGGGCTTATTCGATTGGAAATTGAGAGTTCTAATGCCCTTTTTAATAGTCGAAAGTGATTGGAGAGCCGCTAGCCCCCCCCCCCCCACGCCCATCATCCCCCTAAACACATCCAATCAAAATTTTGAGATAGCCATTTTGTTCAGAGTAGTTGATTTCCAGATACAAAATATGTTTCTGAGGAGGATACTCCCCCACAACTCTCGGGGCAAAGGTTTTAAGTTATGAACTGAGGGCATATAAGAACGATGTTGGCACAATGTACTATTTATTATTTTTTCTTTGGAGCAGGGCACTTCTCATGAAGGGGTCGTTGTAAAAACTTCAAAAGGGGTTCATTCGATTGGAAATTGATAGTTCTAATGCCCTTTTTAATAGTCGAAAGTGATTCAATGGCAACTAGCCCCCCCCTCACCCATCATTCCCACAAACACATCGTTATGCCCTGGGGGCATAACGGTTTTAAGTTATGCCCTGGGGGCATATAAGGTTTTTTATAGAAGGCGTTGTCGTAGAAACTTCAAAACAGGCTCATTCGATTGGAAATTCGAAGGGTTAGTACCCTTTTTAATAGTCGAAAGTGCTTGGAGGGCAACTGGCCCCCCCCCCCACGCCCATAATTCCCTAAAACACATCCAATAGAAAGTTTTGAGATAGCCATTTTGTTCAGCGTAGTTGATTTCCAGATAGAAAATATATTTTTGAGGAGGAAACTCCCCCATAAACCTCAGGGCAAGGGTTTTAAGTTATGCCCTGGGGGCATATAAGGTTCTTATAGAAGGCGTTGTCGTAGAAACTTCAAAACAGGCTCATTCGATTGGAAATTAAAGGACTAGTGCTCTTTTTAATAGTCGAAAGTGATTGGAGGGCAACTAGCCCCCCCCCCCCCTCATTCCCCCAAACACATCCAATCAAAATTTTGAGATAGCCATTTTGTTCAGAGTAGTTGATTTCCAGATACAAAATATGTTTCTGAGGAGGATACTCCCCCACAACTCTCGGGGCAAGGGTTTTAAGTTATGAACTGAGGGCATATAAGAACGATGTTGGCACAATGTACTATTTATTATTTTTTCTTTGGAGCAGGGCACTTCTTATGGAAGGGGTCGTCGTAGAAACTTCTAAAGGGGTTCATTCGATTGGAAATTGAGAGTTCTAATGTCATTTTTAATAGTCGAAAGTGATTCAAGGGCAACTAGCCCCCCCCCCCGCCCTCGCCCATCATTCCCACAAACACATCCAATCAAAATTTTGAGACAGCCATTTTGTTCAGCGTAGTTAATTTCCAGATATAAAATATGTTTTTGAGGAGGACACTCCCCCACCACCCTCAGGGTAAGGGTTTTAAGTTATGCCCTGGGGGCATATAAGGTTCTTATAGAAGGCGTTGTCGTAGAAACTTCAAAACAGGCTCGTTCGATTGGAAATTTGAAGGACTAGTACCCTCTTTAATAGTCGAAAGGGTCCTAGCCCCACGCCCATCATTCCCCAAAACACATCCAGTCAAAGATTTGAGATAGCCATTTTGTTCAGTGTTGTATAGTTGATTTTCAAATAGAAAATATGTTTTTGAGGAGGACTCTCCCCAACATCCCTCAGGGCAAGGGTTTTAAGTTATGCCCTGAGGGCATATAAGGTTTTATAGAAGGCGTTGTCGTAAAAACTTCAAAAAAGGATTATTCGATTGGCAATTCAAGGGGCTAGTGCCTTTTTTAATAGTTGAAAGTGATTGGAGGGCAACTGCCTCTCATTCTGCGCCAATCATTCCCCCAAACATATCCAATCAAAATTTTGAGATAGCCATTTTGT
The DNA here is from genome assembly GCA_027921565.1 of Artemia sinica. Classification (NCBI taxonomy): domain Eukaryota; kingdom Metazoa; phylum Arthropoda; class Branchiopoda; order Anostraca; family Artemiidae; genus Artemia; species Artemia sinica. The sequence continues at coordinate 1,454,290 of CM051265.1, forward strand.
TCAGCGTAGTTGATTTACAGATAGAAAATTTGTTGTGGAGGAGGACACTCCCCCACTACCCTCAGGGCAAGTGTTTTAAGCTATACCCTGGGGGTATATAAGGTTTTTATAGAAGGCGTTGTCGTAGAAACTTCAAAACAGGCTCATTCAATTGGAAATTCGAAGGAATAGTGCCCTTCTTAATATTCGAATGTGATTGGAGGGCAACTAGCCCCCCCCCCCCTCACGCCCATCATTCCCCAAAACACATCCAATCAAAGATTTGAGATAGCCATTTTGTTCAGCGTAGTATAGTTGATTTTCAGATAGAAAATATGTTTTTGAGGAGGACACTCCCCAACATCCCTCAGGGCAAGGGTTTTAAGTATGCCCTGAGGGAATATAATGTTTTTATAGAAGGAGTTGTCGTAAAAACTTCAAAAAAGGCTCTTTCGATTGGCAATTCAAAGGGCTAGTGCCCTTTTAATAATCGAAAGTGATTGGAGGGAAACTATCCCCCCCTCCGTGCCCATCATTCCCCAAACACATCCAATCAAAATTTTAAGATAGCCATTTTGTTCAGCGTAGTTGATTTCAAGATAGAAAATATGTTTTTGAGGAGGATACTCCCCCACAACCCTCAGGGCAGGGTTGTAAGTTATGCCCTGGGGGCATATAAGGTTTTCATAGAAGGCGTTGTCATAGAAACTTCAGGAAAAGCTCATTCAATTGGAAATTCAAAGGAATAGTGCCCTTCTTAATAGTCGAATGTGATTGGAGGGCAACTAGCCCCCCCCCCGTCACGCCCATCATTCCCCAAAACGCATCCAATCAAAGATTTGAGATAGCCATTTTGCTCAGCGTAGTATAGTTGATTTTCAGATAGAAAATATGTTTTTGAGGAGGACACTCCCCAACATCCCTCAGGGCAAGGGTTTTAAGTATGCCCTGAGGGTATATAATGTTTTTATAGAAGGAGTTGTCGTAAAAACTTCAAAAAAGGCTCTTTCGATTGGCAATTCAAAGGGCTAGTGCCCTTTTAATAATCGAAAGTGATTGGAGGGAAACTATCCCCCCCTCCGTGCCCATCATTCCCCAAACACATCCAATCAAAATTTTAAGATAGCCATTTTGTTCAGCGTAGTTGATTTCAAGATAGAAAATATGTTTTTGAGGAGGACACTCCGCCACAACCCTTAGGGCAAGGGTTGTAAGTTATGCCCTGGGGGCATATAAGGTTTTCATAGAAGGCGTTGTCATAGAAACTTCAGAAAAAGCTCATTCAATTGGAAATTCAAAGGGCTAGTACTCATTTTAATAGTCGAAAGTGATTGAAGGGCAACGAAACCCCCCCCCCACATCCATCATTCCCCCAAAAACATCCAATAAATATTTTGAGATAGCCATTTTGTTCAGCGTAGTTGATTTCCAGATAGAAAATATGTTATTGAGGAGGATACTCCCCCACAGCCCTCAGGGCATGGGTTTTAAGTTATGCCTTGGGGGCATATAAGTTTTTTTATAGAAGGCGTTGTCGTAGAAACTTCAAAAAGGGCTTATTCGATTTGAAATTCAAAGGGATAGTGCCCTTCTTAATAGTCGAATGTGATTGGAGGGCAACTAGCCCCCCCCCCCCCCCCGTCACGCCCATCATTCCCCAAAACGCATCCAATCAAAGTTTTGAGATAGCCATTTTGTTCAGCGTAGTATAGTTGATTTTCAGATAGAAAATATGTTTTTGAGGAGGACACTCCCCAACATCCCTCAGGGCAAGGTTTTAAGTTATGCCCTGAGGGCATATAATGTTTTTATAGATGGCGTTGTCGTAAAAACTTCAAAAATGGCTCTTTCGATTGGCAATTCAAAGGGCTAGTGCCCTTTTGATAATCGAAAGTGATTGGAGGGAAACTATCCCCCCCTCCGTAACCATCATTCCCCAAACACATCCAATCAAAATTTTAAGATAGCCATTTTGTTCAGCGTAGTTGATTTCAAGATAGAAAATATGTTTTTGAGGAGGACACTCCGCCACAACCCTTAGGGCAAGGGTTGTAAGTTATGCCCTGGGGCATATAAGGTTTCCATAGAAGTCGTTGTCATAGAAACTTCAGAAAAAGCTTATTCAATTAGAAATTCAAAGGGCTAGTGCTCATTTTAATAGTCGAAAGTGATTGGAGGGCAACGAAACCCCCCCCCCCCACACCATCATTCCCCCAAAAACATCCAATAAATATTTTGAGATAGCCATTTTGTTCAGCGTAGTTGATTTCCAGATAGAAAAATGTTATTGAGGAGGATACTCCCCCACAGCCCTCAGGGCATGGGTTTTAAGTTATGCCTTGGGGGCATATAAGTTTTTTATAGAAGGCGTTGTCGTAGAAACTTTAAAAAGGGCTTATTCGATTTGAAATTCAAAGGATAGTGCCCTTCTTAATAGGGCTAGTGCCCTTTTTAATAATCGAAAGTGATTGGAGGGCAACTATCCCCCCCCCCTCCGTGCCCATCATTCCCCAAACACATCCAATCAAAATTTTAAGATAGCCATTTTGTTCAGCGTAGTTGATTTCCAGATAGAAAATATGTTTTTGAGGAGGACACTCCGCCACAACCCTTAGGACAAGGGTTGTAAGCTATGCCCTGAGGGCATATAAGGTTTTCATAGAAGGCGTTGTCGTAGAAACTTCAGAAAAAGCTCATTCAATTGGAAATTCAAAGGGCTAGTGCTCATTTTAATAGTCGAAAGCGATTGGAGGGCAACGAACCCCCCTCCCACACCCATCATTCCCCAAAAACATCCAATAAATATTTTGAGATAGCCATTTTGTTCAGCGTAGTGATTTCCAGATAGATAATATGTTATTGAGGAGGATTCATACAATTACACAAGAACCGTACAAGAAAAACCCACGCCTGAGACACTACACTTACATGTGGACATTTTAAAAAGCTGGCAAGGTAGCAACCAGACTGGTTTTTGAGAACAATATAAATATTTGGAAATGGTTAACGATAACATTTTTTTTTGGCAATTGGCATTTTTGTCTGATAACAGGTACCATTCATTGCGATCATAGCTCTAAAAAAAAAGAAAAGGGTTTAGCATTTGCGAATACTTCGATGTGTTCGGTATAATACACAAGTGGTGTTTTGAACAGGGTTGTCAGTTTAAAATAGAGCCTAACGAGGGCTTGTTAACTCAGGCAATTTGTTATAAACGGGTATTTATATTCTAGTCACTTCTTGTTCCCCCAATTTTTCAAAGTGGGTGTTTACAACTAAGGGGAAACTGGCCCGACCAAAGAGTATTTATATTCTTGTCACTTTTCGTTCCCCAAATTTTTCAAAGCGGGTGTTTACAACTAAGGGGAAACTGGCCCGACCAAAGAGTATTTATATTCTTGTCACTTTTCGTTCCCCCAATTTTTCAAAGTGGGTGTTTACAACTAAGGGGAAACTGGCCCGACCAAAGAGTATTTATATTCTTGTCACTTTTCGTTCCCCCAATTTTTAAAAGCGGGTGTTTACAACTAACAGGAAACTGGCCCGACCAAAGAGTATTTATATACTTGTCACTTTTCGTTTCCCCAATTTTTCAAAGCGGGTGTTTACAACTAAGGGGAAACTGGCCCGACCAAAGAGTATTTATATTCTTGTCACTTTTCGTTCCCCCAATTTTTCAAAGTGGGTGTTTACAACTAAGGGGGAAACTGCCCCGACCAAAGAGTATTTATATTCTTGTCACTTTTCGTTCCCCCAATTTTTCAAAGCGGGTGTTTACAACTAAGGGGAAACTGGCCCGACCAAAGAGTATTTATATTCTTGTCACTTTTCGTTCCCCCAATTTTTCAAAGCGGGTGTTTACAACTAAGGGGAAACTGGCCTGACCAAAGAGTATTTATATTCTTGTTACTTTTCGTTCCCCCAATTTTTCAAAGCGGGTGTTTACAACTAAGGGGGAAACTGGCCCGACCAAAGAGTATTTATATTCTTGTCACTTTTCGTACCCCCAATTTTTCAAAGCGGGTGTTTACAACTAAGAGGAAACTGGCCCGACCAAAGAGTATTTATATTCTTGTCACTTTTCGTTCCCCCAATTTTTCAAAGTGGGTGTTTACAACTAAGGGGGAAACTGGCCCGACCGAAGAGTATTTATATTCTTGTCACTTTTCTTTCCCCCAATTTTTCAAAGTGGGTGTTTACAACTAAGGGGAAACTGGCCCGACCAAAGAGTATTTATATTCTTGTCACTTTTCGTTCCCCCAATTTTTCAAAGCGGGTGTTAACAACTAAGTTGAAACTGGCCCGACCAAAGAGTATTTATATTCTTGTCACTTTTCGTTCCCCCAATTTTTCAAAGCGGGTGTTTACAACTAAGGGGGAAACTGCCCCGACCAAAGAGTATTTATATTCTTGTCATTTTTCGTTCCCCCAATTTTTCAAAGCGGGTGTTTACAACTAAGGGGTAACTGGCACGACCAAAGAGTATTTATATTCTTGTCACTTTTCGTTCCCCCAATTTTTCAAAGCGGGAGTTTACAACTAAGGGGAAACTAGCACGACCAAAGAGTATTTATATTCTTGTCACTTTTCGTACCCCCAATTTTTCAAAGCGGGTGTTAACAACTAAGTTGAAACTGGCCCGACCAAAGAGTATTTATATTCTTGTCACTTTTCGTTCCCCCAATTTTTCAAAGTGGGTGTTTACAACTTAGGGGAAACTGGCCCGACCAAAGAGTATTTATATTCTTGTCACTTCTCGTTCCCCCAAGTTTCAAAGCGGATGTTTACAAATAAGGGGAAACTGGCCCGACCAAAGAGCATTTATATTCTTGTCACTTTTCGTTCCCACAATTTTTCAAAGTGGGTTTTACAACTAAGAGGAATGGCAGAAGGATGTATTAGCGAAGTTATAGTGGAGGGCGAGTTGCTAGCGAAAAACCCGTGTGGATGAGTTGAAATAAAGAGTGGCGCGCCACTCTAAGTGAACCTAGATCAACCCAACTTTTTGGATATCTCTCGCACTATGACTCTGTTTGTGTGTCGTGTCTGTGCGTGTCTCGTCTCTATGTGTGTGTGTCGTCTCTGTGTGTGTGTGTCGTCTCTGTTTTTGTGTCTTCTCTGTATGTTTGTCGTCTCTGTGCGTGTGTCGTCTCTTTGTGTGTTTCGTATCTGTGTGTGTGTGTGTGTCATCTCTTTGTGTCTGTTGTCTCTGTGTGTTTGTCGTCTCTGTGTGTTTGTGTGTATATGTGTCGTCTCTCTCTATGTGTCTCGTCTCTGTGTGTTTGTCATCTCTGTGCGTGTGTCGTCTCTATGTGTAAGTCCTCACTTTGAGTTTGTCGTCTGTGTGTGTGTGTCGTCTTGTGTGTGTGTGTCGTCTCTGTGTGTGTGTGTCGTCTCTGTGTGGGTGTTGTCTCTGTGTGTGTGTGTTTGTGTGTGTGTTGTCTCTATGCGTGTGTCGTCTCTATGTGTGTTTCGTATCTGTGTGTGTGTGTCTCGTCTCTTTGTGTGTGTGTGTGTCGTCTCTATGTGTGCTTATCATTTCTGTGTGTGTGTGTCTCGTCTCTCTGGGTGTGTGTGTATCGTCTCTGTGCGTGTGTCGTCTCTATGGGTGTTTCCTCTCTCTGTGTGTGTCTTCTCTCTTTGTGTGTGTGTGTCGTCTCTGTGTGTGTGTCGTCTCTGTGCATGTGTCATCGCTATGTGTGTGTGTCGTCTCTGTGTGTGTGTGTTGTCTCTGTGTGTGTGTCATCTCTGTGCGTGTGTCTTCTCTCTCTTTGTGTGTGTGTCGTCTCTGTGTGTACGTCGTCTCTGTGCGTGTGTCGTCGCTATGTGTGTGTCGTCTCCTCTGTGCGTGTGTCGTCTCTATGTGTGTTTCGTCTCTGTGTGTGTGTCATCTCTGTGTGTGTGTCGTCTCTGTGTGTGTGTGTGTGGTCTCTGTGCATGTGTCTTCTCTCTGTGTGTTGTCGTCTCTGTGTGTGTGTCGTCTCTGTGCTTGTGTCGTCTCTATGTGTGTGTCGTCTTTGTGTGTGTTGTCTCTGTGTGCGTGTTGTCTCTGTGCTTGTTGTCTTCTTGTGTGTGTCCTCTCTGTGCGTGTATCGTCTCTATGTGTGTTTCGTATCTATGTGTGTGTGTGTCGTCTCTTTGTGTGTGTGACGTCTCTATGTGTGTTTGTCGTTTCTATGTGTGCGTGTGTGTCGTCTCTCTCTGTGTGTGTGTCATCTCTGTGTGTGTGTGTCGTCTCTGTGTGTGTGGGTGTGTGTGTGTGTGTGTATCGTCTCTGTGCGTGTGTCTTCTCTGTGTGTGTGTGTGTCGTCTCTGTGCGTGTGTCGTCGCTATGTGTGTGTCGTCTCTGTGTGTGTGTGTTGTCTCTGTGTGCGTGTCGTTCTCTGTGCTTGTTGCCTTTGTGTGTGTGTCCTCTCTGTGCGTGTATCGTCTCTATGTGTGTTTCGTATCTGTGTGTGTGTGTCATCTCTTTGTGTGTGTGTCGTCTCTATGTGTGTTTGTCGTTTCTATGTGTGCGTGTGTGTCGTCTCTCTCTGTGTGTGTGTCATCTCTGTGTGTGTGTGTCGTCTCTGTGTGTTTGTGTGTGTGTGTCGTCTCTGTGCGTGTGTCTTCTCTGTGTGTGTGTGTGTCGTCTCTGTGCGTGTGTCGTCTCTTAGTTCGTAATCAGTAGAATAATCATTATTCCATTTTGAATCATACACAATTTTTACTGGTGTCTCATGAACAGGCTCAATATGCACTTCATCTTTGCTATTATTTGGTTCATTAATTGTTTGATTAATGGTAGTGACGTTTGCTGGCACTTTGTTTTTCATCGATTCATCTTTATATTCCTTAGTGATATTTTCTGCCAATGCCCTTTTCATTTTTCCGGCAATTTCAATGTCTATTACAACATTATTTTACAAAGGTAACAGTTTCGGCACGTAGACAAGATATGGTTTATGATATTAGTAGCAGAGTAGGCCTTTCTTTTCCTCTTTGCTTTCATTTGAATGCTAATACCTGAAAGCCGACGATGGGGTGCAACAAGAGGTAGCATGTTACCACAAGCACTGGCAAGAAGATGTCCCTCTTCATCAACTATTATTTTTATGTTGGCATTTTCTTTGAGTGCTATCATCTCTGGATATCTCACTCTTGCATATCCACCATAAGAAGAGCTGAATTTTTTTGGTACTCCAAAGAAATTAAATTCCTTACTGTCATGACAATGCAAATATACATTTCCAATAGTGCTACCATTTTTACTTATTTCATAGTTTAAATACTTCTCCTTGTCAGCATTCAATGCTACAATAACATTGACATGTGAAACACACTTTATTAAAATGCTCCATCTTCACTTTTTTAAAAGATATGACTTATGTGTTTATTGTTCCACTGCGTAAAAAATACTGATTTAATACATGCAATTGACTAGGTAGTGTCGATATCTGGACATAGAATACCAGTGGGAAAGCCACATTGTGTCTCTGACCAATCACAGAGTACAATTTTTAGAGCCGTAAGCATATTTTGTCATTTTAAGATACGTACAAAATAAAAATAAAGTTAAATAATTTCGAAGTTTAAAAAAAATAGTTTTTTTTTTATGAAAAAAAAAATTATTGAATTAGAACCATCAGTCCTCATTATTATGAGTGTCCAAAACTGGACTTAAGTTTCACATTTGAACCGGAGAATGGACCTAAGTTTCACATTTGAACGAGAGAATTGTATTTTCCGTAATTTTCTTACAGGAAACTAGAGTTTATGGTCAAAAACCCTTATTAGCTCAGATTCTACAGAAATAGTTTATTTTTCGATCCATACCTGGACTTAAGTTTCACCTATGAAGCAACGAATTGTATTTTCCATAATTTTCTTACAAAAAACTAGAGTTTACGGTCAAAAACCCTTATTAGCTTAGATTTTTCGCTAGCAACTCGCCCTCCACTATAACTTCGCTAATACATCCTTCTGCCAATCAACCCATCTCCCCCAAAACACTTATCTCCCCCAAAACACTTTTCAGTCATTTCTCATTAAATTTTTATTTCAACTCATCCACACGGGTCTTTCGCTAGCAACTCGCCCTCCACTATAACTTCGCTAATACATCCTTCTGCCATTCCTCTTAGTTGTAAACACCCACTTTGAAAAATTGGGGGAACGAAAAGTGACAAGAATATAAATACTCTTTGGTCGGGCCAGTTTCCCCTTAGTTGTAAACACCCGATTTGAAAAATTGGGGGTACGAAAAGTGACAAGAATATAAATACTCTTTGGTCGGGCCAGTTTCCCCCTTAGTTGTAAACACCCGCTTTGAAAAATTGGGGGAACGAAAAGTGACAAGAATATAAATACTCTTTGGTCGGGCCAGTTTCCCCTTAGTTGTAAACACCCGATTTGAAAAATTGGGGCAACGAGAAGTGACAAGAATATAAATACTCTTTGGTCGGGCCAGTTTCCCCCTTAGTTGTAAACACCCGCTTTGAAAAATTGGGGGAACGAAAAGTGACAAGAATATAAATACTCTTTGGTCGGGTCAGTTTCCCCTTAGTTCTAAACACCCGTTTGAAAAAATTGGGGGAACGAAAACTGACAAGAATATAAATGCTCTTTGGTCGGGCCAGTTTCCTCTTAGTTGTAAACACCCGCTTTGAAAAATTGGGGGAACGAAAAGTGACAAGAATATAAATACTCTTCGGTCGGAGCAGTTTCCCCCTTAGTTGAAAACAACCGCTTTGAAAAATTGGGGGAACGAAAAGTCACAAGAATATAAATACTCTTTGGTCGGGCCAGTTTCCCCTTAGTTGTAAACACCCACTTTGAAAAATTGGGGGAACAAGAAGCGACTAGAATATAAATACCCGTTTATAACAAATTGCCTGAGTTAACAAGCCCTCGTTAGACTCTATTTTAAACTGACAACCCTGTTCAAAACACCACTTGTGTATTATACCGAACACATCGAAGTATTCGCAAACACTAAACCCTATTCTTTTTTTTTAGAGCTATGATCGCAATGAATGGTACTTGTTATCAGACAAAAATGCCAATTACCAAAAAAAAATGTTATCGCTAACCATTTCCAAAGATTAATATTGTTCTCAAAAACCGGTCTGGTTGTAACCTTGCCAGCTTTTTAAAATGTCCACATGTAAGTGCAGTGTCTCAGGCGTGGGTTTTTCTTGTACGGTTCTTGTGTAATTGTATGTGCAATTAGAATCAATAGAATAGATACTACTCTTTACTTGCAATTTTAAAATCTTGTTTATTTTATTTAATTGCTTCTAAATCAAGCGCCTGCTTACATTTTATTTGTATCATTTTCCAAGTCTAAGGACTAAAGACAAAATAACAATACTTTTGAAATAGACTCCCTCCCCCCTCTACAAATAGTTTCGATGAGTGTTGGCAGCTAACCATATGTTTACTTAGGCAAAAATTTTCAGTTCTTAATAAATAAGCTAGTATGCATAAACATAAGAATATTGTGATATAAAACTTACTCTTTCGAAAAAAAGATGTTTATTAATACACTAACCTCGGTCATTTCTATGTTGATCCAATTCTCCCATGAAATTTCCCTGTTTGATCGTTCTTTAATTTCAGCTATATTGAAACTATCCTACCGAAACCCAACTAATCGTGATGATATCATAAAAAAAGTTTTTTTTAACTGAAAGTAAGGAGCGACATTAAAACTTAAAACGAACAGAAATTATTCTGTATATGAAAGGGGCGTTCCTCTCCTCGACGCCCCTAAAATTTTTTAGTGTTTTAAAAAATAAAGTTGTGAGACAGAGTCAAACTAGCGTAAAGAACGAGCCGTTGAGGAGGGGACCGCCCCTTTCATATACAAATAAATTTCTGTCCGTTTTAAGTTTTATTGTCGCTCCTTACCTTCCGTTAAAAAAACTTGTTTTTCATATTTAATTTCTGAACGGTTTTGAATTGATGCAGCTTTAATTTTGACTCACGTAAATGAATAGTTAAAATGAAATTTGCATATTAATTTTACTTTTTTGGCTAAATGGCTTTCTCAAAATTTTGTTCTGACGTACCTTACTAATTAACTTACGTAACGAACTTCTATATGTGTATGTTTTTATTACGTATATTAGGGAGTTCGCTCCCCTTGACTATACTTCACTCTTTACTTTAAAGTTCAAATTTTGTTCGAATCACAAACCCCTTAATCACAAAAGCCGGTTAATTTGAATAGATAGCTCTTTTGAAAGTACTAAAAAAAACTTTACCGTAAAGAGTGAGGTATTGACTATGAGGCGAACCCCCTCATATACGCAATAATTTCTTTCCGTTTTAAGTTTTAATGTTGCTCCTTACTTTCAGTTGAAAAGACTTGTTTTTTTTTTATTTAATTTCCGATGGTTTTTTTTAAATAATGCTTCGAAATCTGGTGCCCTCTTCATAGAAATGTCCCTTCCCCCAAGGAAATATCCTCTATGGAAATTTCCCCCCCGTAACCCCCTCCCCCGACCCCCCCCCCCAACCAGAAAAAAAAATCCTTCCTGAAATCGTCTGTATATTTCCCATTAATCAATACTATATGTAAACAATGGGCAAAGTCTATAACTTGCAGCCCTTCCCCAGGAACTTTGGGGCATTAAGTTATCCTCAATGACATATTTATTAAATTTCCGACTATGCTGAACAAAATGGCTATCTCTAAATTTTGATTGGTCTGACTTCGGGAGAAAAATGAGCGTGGGAAAGGGCCAAGTTGCCCTCCGATTTTTTGGTCACTTAAAAGGGCTCTAGAACTTTTAATTTCTGTCCCACTCACGATATTCTAGGTCTATTGGATCGATAAAACCACCCCTGACAAAAAAAAAACAAATAAACACTCATCCGTGATCTTTCTTTTGGCAAAAAATACAAAATTCCATATTTTTCCAGATAGGAGCTTGAAATTTCTATACTAGTGTTCTCTGATACGCTGGATCTGATGGTGTGATTTTCATTAAAGTTCTATGTCTTTTAGTGGTTGTTTCCCCTTTTTTCGGAAATAAGGCAAATTGTCTCAGGCAAGTAAGGAGCCGGGTCGCTCCTTACTTACAGTTCATTATCACGAACTGTTTGAAAAGTCGCAAAACAACAAACTGAATCCAAGATTGGTCATTGTTTATAGCCGTTTTACTCTGCATCCAATAACAGAATAAGAACTGTCAAATAGACACAAAAAACCCCGCAATATTTGCGGTAAAACTTGCATATAAATTGTGAAGACTGGATAGCATTAGATAGTAATTAACTTTAAAACAATAATGAAATCCTGTTATACCTTATGCTAGTAATCAAAGTGTAACTACATAATTAGTTTAGTATATGAAATATTAATGTAATGATCTAATAATAATATGTCATTACTAAACAGGATAACTGACCTGACAGCATAATATACTAAAATAAAATTTAGCTAAGATTAGTCAGTTAATACTAAAAACCAATTATAATTTGTTCGTAGTCTGACGCTGCTATATACAAACTTGTGCCAAAAAAAATGTCTATAGAAAAACCTTATGTTTCAGGCCCTTAAAAGGATTATTTGTCCACGTTTCCAGTGCCGCCCTCATGACTGTAGACAACAAGATTTGGATTTAATGTCAAACCTCTTTTTCTTACATGCTTTTAAATTTCGGGCATTCAGATATTTTTTCTCGTTGATGCGCAATTTTTTTTTTTCAAATAGGCATAATTATTCCTGCTGTTTTGGCTAAATCTTGAAGTGTTTACACAGGAAATCTCTTTTTTGAATAGAATGAAAGAGTGAACCTTTATTGAAAGTGCAGACAGGGGAATTCCTAGAAAGTGGCGCTTGAATACAAAAGATTATTCGCTCCATGAGTGCTGATTATGCCAATTTAGGTAAGTTAATTCTAGTTTCTAGTGCTTGATTATTATTGAGGCTAAGGAATGGGCTTATGGAGATGAATATTTTTCCAGAGGTGGACTTAAGGCGATGTTTTTTTTAAGTTTTTTTTTTAGTACTTTCAAAAGAGCTATCTATTCTATTTAAACGGCTTTTGTGATTCAGGGATTTGTGATTCGAACAAAATTTGAACTTTAGCGTAAAGAGCGAGGTATTGACTAGGGGGCGAACACCCTCAAATACGTAATTATTTTTGTTCGTTTTAAGCTTTGATGTTGCTCCTTACTTTCAGTTGAAAAAACTTGTTTTTTTTCTATTTAATAACAGAAATGATCCATATTCATGTACCTAAGTATTGTATGTAGAATGTTTTATTTTCAAAAATGGATAAGACAATGGATATTTCCTTTGTATGGAACCTTTTCTTTTTGAATTTTTTTTATTTGAAACTCAAGTAATTTCAAAAAATACTTTTAATTTAAAAAATGAATTATGTTAAATTCTCTGCGCTAAAAAAGTAGTCACATAAACAATAAAATATGTGTGGGTACAAAGCTCGGCTGCAGCAATTCAGAAAGGCCTTGATTGAAGATTGTGAAATTGCGATCGTCAGCCAATATAAGGATGAAAACTTTGTGAGAAGATATCAGATCGAAACGGTGAAGTGGTAAAAGAACAGAACTCCTTTAACTGTTAAAATGAAGCTTTTGGTCTCAATGGTAAGTGGTTCTTTTATTTTACTAAAACTTAAAACCAAGAGAAAATATCCTGTAAATATGGGTGACTACCCCCACCTGAGTCTTACCTACTGGAAGTCACTTTAATGCATCAAAGATATTCAGGTGGTAATAGAAACATGTTTATTTGGAGAATATCTTTCACAATTTTTGAACCCAAAATTTGTATCATTTGATGCAAATGCATATTAATAAGCCTTTCTAGTCTTAAGGTATTGATAACAATCCTTTTATTCAACAACTTTTGGCCATAGTTTTCAAAAAAGAGAAAGGAGTTAATAGGGTACAGCTTTCCGATAAACAAGATGATATATATTCCTTCTGAGTTTTAATATTGCCCTTACTTTCTTTTAAAAACGAAGTTTTATTTAATTTTAGTTGTTTTTAATACTATCTCCAGGACAAAGACCAATTGGAGAAAAATGTCTCATTTAGTGCCTTTGCTTTCCAAATAAACTAGACATACTATTACATAGACCTATTCAGACTGCACTCCTTCTTGGGGAACTTTAATAATTTTCTTAATTTTGTTTCTATTATTTATTCAGGTTTATCATGTGCTAATAGCAATGATGAGCAACTTTAAAATAGCAGTATTTAAAAAATACCTGCTGCATATTTTTAACTAATACTTTGTTTTTCAGATTTTTCAATGTCTATTGACAAGGGTCACTCTTTAGTTACAGTTGGTTTCTATGAACTATCTGATCCAAGTCTCTCATAAATGGCAAGGAGGCTAAAACTCACTCACACTTGAATCTTAATTTTTTATTATAGTTTAATAATTGTATAAAAATACATTGAAAATTGTAATCCTCTCTGAAAAAATAAAACTCTTCAAATACATATTAGGATGGAGGGAAGTTTGACATATTAAAAATTGATTATATAGTCCTTATATCCTTGGTTTTCGAGGAAAGTTCTTTGTACAGGTTATTTCCTTAAGAAATGTTCCACATGGGCACGGGCAAGTAGGCCGGAAGGACATGTCCCCCAAGGAACAAGAAGATATTAAATAGCGCATGTAAATAAGAAAATGAAAAACATTTCTGTTTAAATCTCGGTGAAAACGAAGTTAAAGTTGTTCAAGTCCCTTGAGGAAATTTCCTTGTGGCGGTCATGAATCCCCTCCCATCTCTCCGACTTTGTGTTAGAAGGCATGTGAATGTTACCTTTTATGTTCAACAGTAAAATATTGTTTGTATTCAGGGGGGGACTATCGCCCACGAGTATCCGTATTGCAGGCATAAGCCAAAAGTATTCCCATAACCGATTTCTACCAGCGTGTCCCCCTCCTTCGAAATAGCTGAAGATCCACAAATTTCGGAAATTTCGCCATAAAAACTTACTTTTTTGGGCTTCAAGCAGACTCTACTTGCATAAAAAGAGACCCACCAGCCCTCATCCGAAATGACTGATGCAGAATGGTACACCATCAAACATAATTTTATCGAATCCTCAAAGGAATTAACTTCGTTAAATAAAACTTTAAAATGAATGCCTACATTCACCGTTTATTTTGCATAGAGTACGTGCATTTTTAGGAATACATTTCCCACCACAGTGCATTTCTACCTCCTAAACTGGGAAGCTCAATATATAGTTATTCTCTAATTTTAATTCGACTGCCTATGTCAGAATTTTCACTCGATAGGTTTTTGGCACCCTTGGGCATAAATATTGTTTTTTGCCATAAACTAGCAGGAAAGGACCCTTCAAGTGGGGCACAATCTTTTTGCTAGGCAGAAACAGCATTATAACTACCCATTTCCTTTGCAATGAGACTTATCTCGATATTACAAATTCACTGGTTTAATTTGATCACCCTCGAAAAAAAAACTGAACACCCATCCATAATCATCATTTGGCAAATAGGACCAAAATTTTACTATTCTCTAGCTAGATACTAGAATATATATTACTCTGATATGCTGAAATTGATGTGTAAGTAGGAAAGCAAGTAGGAATATGTCTGTGTAAGTCTGTGTATGTTTTTTTAAGTATGAATAAGTCTGTGTAAGTAGGAAAGCAAGTAGGAATATGTTTCATATCCTTAGCAGTTAAAATTATTATAATCCACTTATGAAAATTATTTGTTATTCTAATAACTTTAATTTCTCCAACATTCTTTCCGAAACTGGAATCCAAAAGGGTTTATACTAAAATAAAAAAAAAAAGAAAACAGAATTGACTTGACACATTTTGCTTTTAAGCAGATATGCAAGCCAGAAGTCAAATAGTAAATTTCATCAAAATCACTTACCCTTCATGTAGTATTTCTCGCTTTGTTGAAATTCCTGTAAATTTCTAAGGGTATCGGTGGACAACCTTCAAATTCATGGATTTAATATATTTGAAATCATACAGTTCGTGGTAACAAGCTGTAAGTAACGAGGAACCTCTCCTAATATTAACCAAAACTCTAAAAACTCTAAAACTCCAAAAATTGGGTGGAGAACCTTCAAATTCATGGATTTAACATATTTGAAATCAAACAGTTCGTGGTAAAGAACTGTAAGTAACGAGGAACCTCTGCTAATATTAACCCAAACTCTAAAAACTCTAAAACTCCAAAAATTCGGTGGACAACCTTCAAATTTATGGATTTAATATATTTGAAATCAAACAGTTCGTGGTAAAGAACTGTAAGTAACGAGGAACCTCTGCTAATATTAACCAAAATTCTAAAAATAGGAGTTTCGATAAAAATGTACGTCAAAAGAACGTGCTGTATTTTATAGCTCAAAATATTCTAAAGCTCATCAAATTTAAAGTTACCCATTAAAATTAAGAATCTGAGAATATTTGCAGGATTAAAAAGGGAAGAAAATTGCTCCAAGGGGTAAGTGGCCTTGATGAATTATACACCATTAAATTAAGCACATCAGATAACCCTATTGTGGAGATTTTTGGCTCCTATCTACA
Source organism: Artemia sinica (assembly GCA_027921565.1). Lineage (NCBI taxonomy): Eukaryota > Metazoa > Arthropoda > Branchiopoda > Anostraca > Artemiidae > Artemia > Artemia sinica. The sequence goes on from CM051265.1 coordinate 1,469,812, forward strand.
AAAACATTGCATTTTACATTTTCTTGGAGAATGAAGATGACCAAAGCGTGTTTATTTAGTTCGTTTTTCTAAAGGTTATCGTATCAAATCAATGATCTTAGAAAACTTAGTTGCGACTCAATCACTCAAAAATTAAAGGTGTTAGTAGAATTTATAAGTAGCCAAAAGATTCCACCAGAGCAAGGTGGCTCTTCCTGCTATTTTGTGGCACTGAACTACATTGTTGACTCAAAGGGGGAAAAACTACTATCGATTAAAAACTTTGTGGCATCTAATGGGTTCAAAATTATTGAAAAACTGTGTTTTAAAGGAGGGTTTTAATGCTTACAAGTCTTAGAGGCAGTAATGCCGCGCGGTGGCGCATTCGTTTTTAAAGAGTCAGTTAGTCCATACAATGTCAAACAGTTCGTGGTAGCGAACTGTAAGTAAGGAGCGACTCGGCTGAATAGTGACCAAAACTCTAAAAAACAAAATTTTGGTACTAACAGATACAGCAAAAGAATCAAATTTTTATTCTGATTTCAAATATACAAATTGCATTACGTTTAGTCTTATCCATCAAAAGTTACGAGCCTGAAAACAATTTCCTGATTTTAAAAAAAGAGGGAAACACCCCCTAAGAGTCATAGAACCTTAATGAAGATCACACCATAAGATTCAGCGTATCAGAAAACCTTACTGTAGAGGTTTCAAACTCCTATCTGCAAAAATGTGGAATTTTGTATTTTTTGCCATAAGAAAGATCACGGATACGTGTTTATTTGTTTTTTGTTGTTTTTTTTCCCCAGGGGCGATCGTATCGACCCAGTGGTCCTAGAATATCAAGGGAGGGTTCATTCGAACTAAAAATTAAAAGTTCTAGTGCCCTTTTTAAGGGACAAAAACGGAGGACAACTAGGCCCCCTCCCACGTTCATTTTTTCCGAAAGTCACCCGATCAAAATTTTGAAATAGCTGTTTTGTTCAGCATCGTCGAAAAATATAATAATTTTGTCTTTGAGGATGACTTAATTCCCAACAGTCCCCGAGGGAAGGGCTGCAAGTTACGAACTTTGCCCAATGTTTACATCACAGTTTATATAATTATCCAGTATGATCTTTCCCTATCTCACCCATTATAAAAACCCAGGCCGAGTTGCGAGTGTTCCAGAGAACGTTTTTGCAGATATAAACGTAAGCGGCATTAGATCTTTTCACGGGTAGACAAAGAATAATCACCTACGGAACAAGTACTGACAAAACCACTTGGCCGGCTCAACCAATAAGTGGACAATAAGTGCAGAAATAAGTGGGAGGAGCTTTTTGTTCGCACCGAGAATGAAGAGCCAGAAATCATCTGCGGTAAACCTACTGGATAATTATATAAACTGTGGTTTACTTATAGTATTGGTTATTGAGAAGTATACAGACGTTTTCAGGGGGATTTTTTCTGGTATTGGGAGGAGGGGGGTTAAGTGGTTGGATCTTTCATTGAGGAAGTTTTCATGGGGGAAGGGAAATTGCTGTGAAGGGGGTGCCGGATTTCCCAGCACTTATTACTTCGCTCTTTACGCTAAAGTATTTTTAGTACTTTCGTAAAAGCTATTTATTCCAATTAGCAGCCTTTGTGATTAAGGGGTCATTTTTAAAGAATTGGAAAAAATTTGAACTTTAGCGTAAAGAGCGAGGTATTGACTAGGGGCAAACCCCCTAATATGTGTATAAAAAATATATGAATATAGAAGTTCGTTACATATGTTAATTCGTAAGTTACGTATTTTTATTACTAATAAAAACGTTGGTAAATAAGATTAAACAAGTTTCGAGAAAGCCATTTAACCAAAAAAAAGTTAACATTAAAAAAGCAAATTTCGTTTTATTTATTCATGTACGGTGAGCCAAAATCAAAACTTGCATTAATTCAAAAACGGTCAGAAATTAAATATAAAAGAGCAGTTTTTTTTCAACTGAAAGTAAGGAGCGACATTAAAACTTAAGACGAACAAAAATTATTTCGTATATGAAAGTGTCTGTCCCCTCCTCAACGCATCCCTCTTTACGCTAAAATTTGACTCTTTCTCACAGCTCTATCTTTTAAAACAATAAAAAACTTCAGCGTAAAGAGCGAGGCGTTGAAAGGAAGAATACAAAACGTTCGTTTTGTTGTTGTCACTTATAAAAAAAAACAAACCTTTTTTGTATTTAATTTTGCCAGAAGAAAGATCACGGATGCGTGTTTATTTTTTCTTTATTATTTTGTATTTAATTTTTTCCCCAGGGTGATCGCATCCATCCAGTGGTCCTGGATCATCGGGAGAGGGCTCATTCAAACGGAAATTAAAAGTTCTAGTGCCCTTTTTAAGTGACCAAAAAATTGGAGGATAAATAGGCCCCCTCCAACGCTCATTTTTTCCCAAAGTCACCCAATAAAAATTTTGAGATAGCCATTTTCTTCAGAGTAGTCGAAAATCTCATAATTATGTCTTTGAGGACGACTGAATTCCCCACAGTCTTTGGGGGAAGGGCTGCAATTTATGAACTTTACCCACTGTTTACATATAGTATTGGTTATTGGGAGGTATGTAGACGTTTTCAGGTTTTTCTTTCTTGTGGTGGGCCGGGGATGGATCTTTCCATGGAGGAATTTTTCCTTGTGGAAGGGAATTTTCCATGAAGGGGGGCACGAGATTTTCCACCATTTTAAAAAAAAAAGATCAGAAATTAAACTGAAAACAACAAGTTTTTTCAACTGAAAGTAAGGAGCAACATTAAAACTTAAAACGAACAGAAATTATTACGTATATGAGTGTGTTCGCCTCCCCCTCCCTCGTGAATACCTTGCTCTATCCGCTTAAGTTTTTTTTAAGTACTTTCGAAAGAGCTATTTATTCTGATTAAACGGCCTTTGTGATTCAGGCGCAATTATTAAAGAATTGGAATAAAATTCAAACTTTAGCGTAAAGAACGAGGTATTAATGAGGGGGCGAACCCCCTAATATAGATATTAAAATATATGAATATAGAAGTTCGTTACGGTACGTAAGTTAATTCGTAAGTGTACATTACTTACGAATTATTTAACGATACGAATATATATATATATATATATATATATATATATATATATATATATATATATATATATATATATATATATATATATATATATATATATATATATATATATATATATATATATATATATATATATATATATATATATATATATATATAATATATATATATATATATATGTATATATATATATATATATATATATATATATATATATATATAGATATATATATATATATATATATATATATATATATATATATATATATATATATATATATATATTTATTTATATATATATATATATATATATATATATATATATATATATATATATATATATATATATAATATATATATATATATATATATATATATATATATATATATATATATATATATATATATATATATATATATATATATATATATATATTATATATATATATATATATATATATATATATATATATATATATATATATATATATATATATATATATTACGAATATATATTAAGCGAACAGAAATTATTACGTATATAAGGGGGTTGCCCCCTCCTTAAAACCTCGCTCTTTACGCTGAAGCTCTTAGAACTTTTAAAAAAGCGTCTTATTGATCTAATAAACAGCCCTTGTGTTTTAGGAGTCATTATTAAAGATTTGGGACACAATTCAAACTTTAGCGGAAAGAACGAGGTGTTGAGGACGGGGCAACCCCCTTTATATACGTAATAATTTCTACTCGTTTTACGTTTTAATGTTGCTACATACTTTCAGCTGGAAAAACGTGTTTTTTTTATTTATTTAATAAACGGTTAAAATATGGTACTTCCTTCTGACCTTTGTTTAACTAAGTTGATTTTATTAATGCTTTATAAACTATGCACAGTTATCTATAATGGAAAATCGGCTATTAAGGAGGCGGGCTGGTGAGTCATTGTGCAGATTTGGGGTGCCTGTACCTCAAAAAGTGCATATGTATATCCAAACATTCCGTGAGCATTCAAGTAAACATAGAAGAAGGTTGGAGAAGGTATAAACGAATTTCTAATAGCCCAGTTGATTCAAGTTGATTCAATTGAAGTTTGATAAACTATAAACTTGAATATCTATAAAGGAGTATCAGCTATTAAGTAGGCCGACCTGTTGGTCATTATGTAAGTTTAGGATGGTGCTTGCACCTCAAAAGTGCATTTGTATATCCAAACATTCCATGAGCATTTAGGTAAATATAGAAGAAGGTTGGGGAAGAAGTACAGATCTTTAATAACCCTTTTTTTGAATATAAGTACAAATAGGTTATGCGGGGTAATAGCTACCTTCAAAGTGCAGAAAAATGTATCCTATGTAACATGAAATATTACATTCAGACGCTCAACATCACAGATGGCGAAGAGGTGGAAGGGTATTTAGAGTGTTTTTAGGTATTTGCCGAGGAAGGTGGAGGCAACTTTCATCAAGATTTTCTTATCGACGTTTAATTGGAAATTTTGGGTTCCATGTTTATTATTTTGTATTTTAAGCATATGTGGCAACGAACTGTAAGTAAGCTGTAACTTTTCTTGATTAGATATTAGACATTTAATTAGACATTATAAAAAATGATAGTAATATATACATTAAGCGACTCAACTTTTTATTGTAATTCCAATTATATAAGATTTGTTAAATTAAAGGTAACCAGCAAAAGCTGTGAGCAGAGAAAATTTACAACATTTAAGAAACAAAAAGAAACAATACTTTTTCGGGAGTATATTCCTTCATTCACTAACTGAACTTGGTTCCCAATTCATTTTATCATTCCTTACCTTAGACCTTAGATCCTCCTGCGCCACCAGGGGCGCCCAGGGCATCAGTGAATGTCTGCCAATGGGGTCTGAAAGGAGCCACTGCGTATACATCTTCCCAATCTGGTTGGAGATTAGCATTCAGCCGGCATAGGTCACTGTTGTAGGTTCGCCTCAATGTGTTTCGAGGTCTTCCTCGCTTCCGGCTTCCAACTGGTTGCCACTCAAGTGTAAAGTTAAGGATTCGATGGTTTTCCCTTCTTAAAAAGTGTCCGAGGTACCTCCATCTACGGGATCTGATGGTGTCTGTTATTAGTGGCTGATTGGTGATTCTCCGAATCACCATTCACTCTTTCTTAAATGCATACCATCGCTTTACTTACCAGCTACTACTACATAAAAGTGATGAAGCGCCAAAAAATTTAATTCACAATATTCAATAAAAGCACTTAAATCGTTTAACAAACTATTTATTATTGTCCAATATGTTATTGCTACTAAGTTTGAAGTCAAATGAAATACCTGCATTAAAGACACCATGTGATTATTACATTATTGCACGCTATTACTAACCAACCTAATATTTTTAACGTATTACTATTATTTTAACCAGCATATGACTGTTAAAAAGTGTTATTTCCTGAAAATAATATTTTCATTCTTTTTAGATTGTCTTTTTCACCTTAGCGTGCTTAGTCATTTTCGCTGCGGGCCGTCCAAATGAAGCCTTTAACATAGAGCCACGTGATGGCTCAGGAGCGAGAGGACAAGTCTCTGGAGAAGGTAAGGCGCCATTTGCATAGCCAGAAAGTTTGTGGGAGAGACCTGGGCATTAACGAGTCCTTGGTATGGATATCAAAATTTAAACAAAGTAATTTACTTGTTATTAGAATCTAAATCCATGATTCAGCCCATGGTCAAACAAGTTCGTGGTAACGAAGTGTAAGTAAGGATCGACCCGGCTCAATGGTAACCGAAACTCTAAAAAACGAAATTTTGATACCGATAGATGCACCAAAAGAATCAGATTTTAATGCTGGTTTCAAATATATAAGTTTCATCAAGTTTAGTCTTACTCACCAAAAGTTACGCGCCTGAGAAAATTTGGCTGATTTTAGAAAAAAGGAGGAAAGACCCCTAAAAGCTATAGAACCTTGATGAAAATCACACCATAATATTCAGCGTATCAGAGAACCCTACTGTAGAAGTTTCAAGAACCTATCCACAAAAATGTGGAATTTTGCATTTTTTGCTAGAAGAAAGATCACGGAGAAGTGTTTATTTGTTTTTTTGTTTTTTTTTTGTTTTTTTTTTCCCAGGGTTGATCGTATCGACCCATTTGTCCTAGAGTATCGTGGGAAGGCTCAATGGAACTGAAATTAAAAGCTCTAGTGCCCTTTTTAAGTGACCAAAAAATGGAGGGCAACTAGGCCCCTCCCACGCTCATTTTTTTCCAAAGTCTTTTCAATATGATAACTTTTCCAATATCATAACTATGTCTTTAAGAATGACTTAATCCCCAAAATCCCCGGGGGGAGGGCTGAAAGTTATGAACTTTACCCGATGTTAGCATATAGTATTGGTTATTGGGAAGTATACAGACGTTTTCAGGGGGGATTTTTTTGGTAGGTGGGGGTGAATGGGTCGGGGGTATATGGGAGGATCTTTCCATGAAGGAAGTTTTCACGGGGGAAGTGACATTGCTATGAAGGGGGCGCCAGATTTTCCAGCATTATTAATGAAAAAGATCAGAAATTAAAATAAACAACAAGTTTTTCAACTGAAAGTAAGGAGCAACATCAAAACTTAAAACGAACAGAAAATATTACGTATATGATTGGGTTCACCCCCTAGTCAATACCTCGCTCTTTAATTCAAAGATTTTTTAGTACTGTCATAAGAGCTATTTATTCTAATTAACGGCCTTTGTGATTAAGGGGTCATTTTTAAAGAATTGGAACAAAATCCGATTTTTAGCGTAAAGAGCAAGGTATTGACTAGGAGGCGAACCTCCTAATATACGTATTAAAAATCTATGAATACAGAAGTTCGTTACGTTAGTTAATTCGTAAGTAACGTATATTTATTACTAATAAAAAAGTTCGTAAATAAAATTAAACAAGTTCCGAGAAAGCCATTTAACCAAATAAAAGTAAAATATAAAAAAAATTAATATACAAATTTTGTTTTAATTATTGATGTACGGTGAACCAAAATCAAAACCTGCATTAATTCAAAAACGTTCAAAAATTAAATAAAAAAAACAGGTTTTTTTAACTGAAAGTAAGGAACGACGTTAAAATTTTAAAACGAACAGAAATTATTCCATATATAAAAGGGGCTGTCTCCTCCTCAATGCTTCGCTCTTGACGCTAAAGTTTGACTTTCTCACAACTGTATATTTTTTTTAAACAATAAAAAACTTTAGCGTAAAGAGCGAGGCGTTGAGGAGGAGACAGCCCCTTTTATATACGGAATAATTTCTGTTCGTTTTAAGTTTTAACATTGTTCCTTACTTTCAGTTAAAAAAAAACCCCTTTTTTTAATAGATTAAGAAAGATTACAGAGTGTAAAAATTTACAAAAGACCTACCATTGCATTACTGAAAAAAAAAATGACCGAGGATTTTCATTTTAATATACATAGCCTATACTGATATTTAGTCCTTAAATTTTGATGATTTTTTTATCAAAGTAAAAAAGTGAAAACATTTAAAATGTATTTTGTTTTCAGCAAAAGAATAAATCATGTTCCGGTGTCGAGAAGGTATGGGGGTTGTTAGCCCTAATCGTGTTAATTTTGCTCGTTCTGAATTTGACTCGGTTATTTATTGTAATTTCTGTTCGTTTCGGGTTTCGTTTGGTTGTTGACGGGAATTTGTGGTAGTTTTACGCTTGGAAGATTATTTGAAATTATTTTGGCTTGTTTTTGGCTTAACGGAGCTCTTTACTTTTCTTTGGAAAATTTGTTTTGTAAAAAGGCTTTTTAAATTAATTTTTGTTCGATTTAAATTGAGATAGTCTATTTCATGGGAAAAAAATAATATTGATATTTTTTTTTCTATAGGAACCCATAGTATAGGTTGCTATTTATAGCTTAGAGAAAATCTTTCAACATTTTTTAATTTGGACACAAATAGTACTGTTTAATTTAATTTTACACCTCCTCAAGTTGACCTGAAAAATAAAACTTAATATTATCCCAAAAACATTCTATATATGTTCTTTGACAACCTGGATACACTTACACTCTTTTGATTTATTTAAATTGTAAGAGCAGAAGTAGTAATAGTAGTAGCCCCGGAAGTTTCAACTTCATCCTTCCTCCCCCCCCCTCAGTCGTTTTAGGAATGTTGCTGAGGTGTCTTAATGGCAACCAAACCTACAGTGCCTTTTGATCTAGTTTTAAAGCAACATCAAGTTTTAAATCATAATGAGTCAGTTGTATATTGTGGGGGATTGACATACCCAATATACTTAGAAACATAGTTGCTGGATCGTTCTACTATGCTCAACAAAAATGGTGTCTGGAAATTTTGACTGGATGTGTTTGGGAAATGAATGGGCTTGGGAGAAGTGATGTTTGCCTTCCAATCTCTCTTTGCTCTTAAAAGTGGCACTGGAACTTTTAATTTTGAATCGACTTCGCTCCTTTAAAGGTTTCAATGATATTTAGAGCTATTCTAGAGCGGCGCTGCCTATGATATTTCTTATATACCCTTTTGAAAACCTTTATGCATACATTTATTTTTTCGTTTAATTGAAACTCCCACTAAACGTGTCCTAAAAGTTTCACCTTAATACCCCTAGCGTCACGAGCTACAGTAACTGTAGTGGTAGCACTAATAGTATACACATAGTGCCTTTTCTTTAATTATAATGTAAGCCATTCTTGAGATATTGCTTTGTCACCTTTTTGAAAATCCACAATCTAATTTTTTTTTTTTTATTTAGTTCACATCCTTTCAACTGCGCTGAACAAAATGAAGATATCAAAATTTTGATCGGATGTGTTCGGTGAATTAATAGGCTTGGGAGGGTGGCTGGTTGCCCTCTAATCACTTTTGAATACTGAAAAAAAACTAGTCCTTTCAATTTTCAATCGGATGAGTCCTTTTAAAAGTTTCTACAACAGCTCTTTCCATACGAAGTGCCCTGGTCTAAAAAACTAATAAATAACATATTGTTTCCACATAGCTCTTTACTTAGGTAGCGCTATTGTGCTGCCTATCCCCGATTCCTTCTACATCTCTATATAAACAAATTTCTAGAAGTTTATTTACCGACCACAAATTTGAAATTTGACCTATAAAATGGACCGGGCAAAGGAGATAAATTTCAAACATATGAGCCAGATTCGTTCAACAAAGACAGAAGCTGCATGCTATTTTTAGTTTTACTTAGTTTATTTTAGTATTGTTATTCAGATCACAAGTTTTCGAAATTTCTCTCTCTCTGTCTTGTGATTTGTTTCAAATTTTCTCAAACATGTTGTGAGAGGATTAAAGCAAAGAAGTGTATGATTTTGGACCACTGTTTGCCTAGTGCTACATTTGGTGCTTAGCCAAACAAAAGGGGTTTTAAATAAAGGCATGCTTGCATAGACATGTTGTATGGACCCAACTCCCATTCCCCAAAGATCTCTAGATATTTAAGCTTTTACACATTTCTCCTTTCCCCTACTCAAGATTTTAACCTCCCTGCAATGGAATTCTGCTTATGAGCCTCTCTAGATGTAAAATGAAGATCTAAAAAACACACATGATAAATGAAGCAAAATGCCAAAACGAGCGCAAGGTCTGTGTGTTAAAATATCTTGAATGTACTTGGCTTATCGAGACACAACTTTAAATATAGTCAATTCTTTGGAGCTCGGCAGAGGAGCCGAATTTCTATAAATTAACTTCGAAATTAAAATAGAAAGCAACTTTCTGGGCTGAAAAGTAATCCGGACATTCTCTCAGGTTCTTTTCTATTTTCTTGAACATCCTGTTACTAGGAAATAGTTTTAAGACTTTAAGAAAATATTATTAGAGTTAAGAAAGAATAACATAAAATGACTAAATTTTTTAGAAAGAGGAAATAAAGATGTAAATTGTTTTCTATTCTGCTCAGTGGTCGTAGGGAGATCTGCCGTTATTTGCAATAATTTTTTTTCTGTTGATTTAGGAAACAAAGCAAGTGGAAAACAATTTGGATATGGAGGCTTTGGTGGCTATCCGTATGGTGGCTACGGAGGATATGGTCTTGGGGGCTACGGAGGCTATGGATACGGAGGCTATGGTGGCTACGGAGGACTTGGATACGGTGGTTATTACTAAATTTTAGATATTGTTACAGATTTGTGAACTTTAAGCTGCAATTTTGTTAAAATAACTTTATGTAATATATGTATATTTATTTACGCACATGCTTTTACCCTTTTTGAAACACCAGCCAGGGGTTATTAAATGAACTAGATAAACGCCGTCAAACCTAAAACTGTACGCCTAAAAGGATATACCTTCTCAATAGATCTAAATTTCACTGCCACAGAATGATGGTTGAAGCGATAGCTGAAACTAGTAAAGAGCAAGACAAAACCCAAAGTATTCAAATTTTAAAAATAAAACAGTTCGTGGTAACAAACTGTAAGTAAGGAGTGACACGGCTCAATAGTGACCAAAATTCTAAAAAATGGGATGTTGATACCAATAGATATATCAACAGAATTGAGTTATTATTCTGATTTAAAACATATAAGTTCATTAAGTTTAGTCTTACCAAGTAAAGGTTACGAGCCTGAGAAAATGCGTAGTTTCACGCAAGGTAGGTTTTTTGATTTTATTTTTGCTCAATTTTGGTTTAACGGAGTTCTTACTTTTCTTTGAAAACTTATTTTTTGGAAAAGGTTTTTTAATTAATAAATCAAAGCAAAGATTTAATGTTTGCTAACAACAAGATCGACGAAAAGGATCATTTCTCTTAACTGGGTAGTATCAGAGGCAACGCTATAGCGTTGCCTATAGTAAAGGCCATACGGCTCCAATGTCTTATTATTTATTAATTAGAAAAACTTTTTCCACAAAATAAGTTTTCAAAGAAAAGTAAAGAACTCCAATAAACCAAAAATGAGCAAAAATAAAATCAAATAATCCACCAAGTGTGAAACTACCACAAATCAGCATCGATAAATAAATGAAACCCAAAACGAACAGAAATTCCAATAAATAACCGAGGCAAACTCGAAACGAGCAGAAATTAACATGAGTAGAGCTTAAGCCCCCTATGGCTTCCCAAGGCCAGAACTTAATTTGCACTTTACTGAAAAAATATAAATGTTTTTACTTTTATAACTTTAATAAATCAAGTAATATTAACATCTTGATTACTAAATATCAATACATGTATATTAAACTATCAATATATGTGTATTAAACGTTCATTTGTATTTTTTCAGTAAAGTGCAAATTATATTCTGGTCATGGGAAGGCATATGGATTTTGAGCCCTACTCATGTTAATTTCTGCTCGTTTTGATTTTGACTCGGTTATTTATTGTAATTTCTGTTAGTTTTGGGTTTCATTTATTTATCAGTGCTGATTTGCGGTAGTTTCACGCTTGGTGGATTATTTGATTTTATTTTTGCTCATTTTTGGTTTATTGGAGTTCTTTACTTTTCTTTGTAAAACTTATTTTGTGGAAACAGTTTTCTTAATTAACTTCTGTTCGTTGTATATTGACAAAGTTTTTTCAGGGAAAAAGAAAATAATTATTTAAATATTTTTGTTTTTTTAATACTTCATAGTTTGGTCTACTATTTGTATGCTGGAGAAAAATTTTCAGCAATGTTTAACAACATACACCCTTTTAAAAATCTGGACAAAAATAGTAGTGTTTAATTTAGTTTCATACCTCCTCTAGTTGACCTGAACTTGATACCGTTCGCAAAGAAAATCTGTTTACTTTCTTTAATAGCTTGGATACACTTACGCTATTTTGATTTGGTTATATTTTAAGAGCAGAAGTAGTCCCGAAAATTCGAACATAATACCCTCAGTCGGTCTTGGGATACTGCTGAGATGTCTTATTGGGAATTAGCATTAACACAGTGCATTTTGATTTAATCTTAAGGCAACATTTAGTTTTTAAATATAAAGGCAAATGGAAAGGCGGGCGTGGGACAGGAATTAGTTACCCTCCAATCACTTTTGACTATTAAAAAGGGCATCAGCACTTTCTATTTTCAATCGAATGAGCCCTTTTCGAAGTTTCTAAGACAATTCCTTCGATACGAAGTGCCCTGGTCTAAACAGAAAAAAAGAAAACTATAATAATACATTGTAGCCACATCGTTCTTTAATATAAAAATGTCATGCCTTCCAAGCACTTTCAACTATTAAAAAGGGCACTAGCCCTTTTAATTTCCAAGCGGTTGAGCCCTTTTTGAGTTTCTACGACAACGCTTTCTATAAACACCTTATATGTGCCCAAGGCATAAATTATAACCCTTGCCCTAAGGGCTGTGAGTGGCTTGTCATCCTCAAAGACCTAATTTCCAGAACTTTTAACTACGTTAAATCAAATGGTTATCTCAAAGTTCTGATTGGATGTGTTTGGGGAAATGGTGGGCGTGAGAGGAGCGTTAGTTGCTCTCCAGTCACTTTTAACTATTAAAAATGGCACTACCCCTTTCAATTTCCAATCGAATATACTCTTTTGAAGTTTCTACCACAACACTTCCAATAAAAACCTTATATGCCCCCAGGGCATACCTTACAGCCCTTGCCCCGAGGGCTGGGGGGGGGGGTTGTCATCCTCAAAGACCTAATTTCCCGAACTTTTAACTACGTTGAAGAAAATTGCTATCTCAAATTTTGATTGGATGTGTTTGGTGAAATGGTGGGCGTGAGAGGGGGTTTAGTTGCCCTCCAATCACTTCCGACTATTGAAAAGGGCACTAGCATTTTCAATTTCCAATCGAATGTGCCCTTTTTGAAGTTTCTCCGACAACACTTTCTATAAAAACCTTATATGCCCCAGGGCATAACTTACAACCCTTGACCTGAGGTCTATGAGGGGGCTGTCATCCTCAAAGACACAATTTCCGGACCTTTCAACTACATTTAACAAAATGGCTATGTCAAAATTTTGATTGGATGTGTTTGGGGAAATGGTGGGCGTGAGAGGGGGGGTTATTTGCCATCCAATCATTTTCGACTATTAAAAAGTGCACTAGCCGTTTCAATTTCAAATTGAAAGATTGCTTTTTGAAGTTTCTACGACAATGCTTTCTATAAAAAAAATCTTATATACCCCCAGGGCATAACGTACAACCCTTGCCCTGAGGGCTGTGGGGGGGGGGAGGTGTCATCCTCAAAAAAATAATTTCCAGACTTTTTAACTACGTTGAACAAAATGGCTATTTCAAAATTTTGATTGGATGTGTTTGGGGAAATGGTTGGTGTGAGAGGAGATGAGATGACTTTTATTTTCAACTAATAATTGTGTCATACTTGACTGGCACTTACCGCATTTTTCAAATAAGATTATCAACAAACGTAGATATGGTAAGAACGTATGACGTTTTATTAAGCCAAAAGAGGAATGTTAGTTATCCTCCAATCACATTCGACTATTAAAAAGGGCACAAGCCCTTCTAATTTCCGATCTAATGAGCCCTTTTTAAAGTTTCTACAACATCTTTTTCTATAAGAACCTTATATGCCCCAGGGCATAACTTACAACCCTTGACCTGAGGGCTGTGAGGGGGTTGTCATCCTCAAAGACTAAATTTCCGGACCTTTCAACTATGTTTAACAAAATGGCTATCTCAAAATTTTGATTGGATGTGTTTGGGGAAATGGTGGGCGTGAGAAGGGGTTTACTTGCCATCCAATCACATTCGACTATTAAAAAGTGCACTAGCCGTTTCAATTTCAAATCGAAAGATTGCTTTTTGAAGTTTCTACGACAATGCTTTCTATAAAAAAAACTTTCTATACCCCCAGGGCATAACTTACAACCCTTTTTCTGATGGCTGTGGGGGGGGGGAGTGTCATCCTCAAAAAAATAATTTCCAGACTTTTTAACTACGTCGAACAAAATGGCTATTTCAAAATTTTGATTGGATGTGTTTGCGAAAATGGCGGGTGGGAGATGAGATGAGATGAGATGAGATGATTTTTATTTTCAACTAATAATTTTATCATACTTAACTGGCACTTACCACATTTTTTAAATAACATTATCAACAAACGTAGAAATGGTAAGAACGTATGACGTTTTATTAAGCCAAAAGAGGGGTGTTAGTTATCCTCCAATCACTTTCGACTATTAAAAAGGGCACAAGCGCTTCTAATTTCCAATCGAATGAGCCCTTTTTGAAGTTTTTACAACAAAACTATTATGTATAATAGTCTATGTATTACTATATGTATACAACATCACTATATGTATAAAGAAGTAAATTTTGATGTCACTTACCTAAATTACATTTTGGAAAGATGTGACCTTCAAGGATTATGCTTCTCTTTAGTTATACATTAGACAATACTACGTATTAGTTATCTTTGTCAAGTGCGCCTCAACTGCCACGTTTTTGTATAACTTATCTATATTGCAAGACCAGTATACTGAGTATCTATTTCTTTTTTTAGTTCTCTAATCGCAATTTCTATTGTTGATAGGGAATAATTCAGCATATCAGCCAGAAAGTAATATAAAATATCACCTTAGATATTGGCAAGTACTTTTTTGTTACATATTCTTTAATTTCCGCTTTTATTTAATTCTCTGACATACCAGAGAACTGAGGAAAATATCTTTCTTGTCAATCCAGAGACTGAGAACAGAAAATCTCGACCATAAAAGCGCATATAATCAGTCGAAAAATGCCTCACTGTTTCAGATTTCGGAATATGGTGCCAAAATCTGTCAATGAAGACTGAATCCTACCAATTTTGAGTTTCAGTATTCTGAAAAGCAAAATTCACACAATTTGCGCCTATCTAGTAATGTTGTCTCTGAATTCTTTTTTCTTTTTTTGCGCTCATCCCTGCAAGATCTAATTTACCCTGAATTTCAAACTCCACTAAAAAAAATATATACGAAAATGTGCCGATGGCGCAATTTCGCTTCCCTTGGTTCGCTATCTAATTTTAGGCACCTGGCATCACTGAGACGAAATGAAAAAATGAACAAATATCGATTTGACTCGTCTCGCCCACGCAAGTTCCAGTTTCAAGGCCCTTATGCCCATATGGCCAAGCAAGGATTTGTCTCTACGGCTTAAGACACGCCTTTTCGATACCATGGTCATCCCCATCGCAATCTACTCATGTGAAACATGGACGCTGAAGGTAAATGACAATCGCCGACTCGCAGCATTTGAAGCTAAGTGCCTCTGCCGCATCGCCGGGATCACTTACCATGATAGAATCTCAAATGTCGAACTTCTCGAGCGCCTTAAAGTACAACACACAATTCTCATGAAGATCCAGCTCCACCAACTTCAATGGCTCGGTCACGTACAACGGATGAGTCATTTGAGAGGTTTGTTTTTATATGTAGTTTTTTTCTCTAGTTTTCATTTTGTCTGTGTTAGTCAATTGTTTCTTTATAATGATTCTTTGTAGTCCAGATCACGTTTCTTATCTTTCAGTTAATTGTAACTGTGTATGATTAGTTTTTGGGCCTAGATTAGTTTTGGGCAAAGAAATCTCGCATGTTAATATTTTCAAAGACTAAAAATCACTATCCATGGACAGACGAAATTTATTCTTGTAGGGAACTGATTAAATGTCAAAAATCAGTTATGAACTTAGGTACGATGTAGGATGAATATTTAACATTTAGTCATCATATTGATCATGATATGTTCTTGATTTAAATAAAGGACTTGACAACGACCTGTTTCGTGAATGACCCAAATGATAAATCTTTCAATAGACGTCATTTTTCAGGGTTATAATTGCTGTAGAATATGTAGAAATGAAGCTTACATATAGTATACAGCACATCTGACTAGGTGATACTTTGGTGTTTTGTGACTTCCCTAAATCCCTTGTTGAGGCTTAGAGAATTGGTAGAAAGACGTATGAAATACTATGTATATTATATAAAATTATTATAACAAAGAAGTAACAAAATCAATTGCTTGTAACAGCTAACAGGAGTAGTAACACCAAATATTTGACTACCTTTCCAGTTTAGCCATAAAAGCCACCATAGCCTCCATAGCCACCGTAGCCTCCATATCCTCCAAGGCCATATCCACCGTATCCGTAATATGGATAGCCAAAGCCATATCCTCCATAAAATCGGCCCTTCTCGTCTCTATTTTGATTGTTTCCTAATTAGAAAGAAAAAATGATCAGTTTTATTGTGGTTACTTTACAAGCCCTGAACCGAAGCGACAAAAGCTGTCATTTCTCTTGTTATTTTCTTGGCTATTTCGCCATAGGAAGTTATTTGTTTTTGCTCTACTAATATTTTCTTGGAATCTCAAAAATCTATCCAACTAACGCTCTTTCAAAGAAAATTTAAAAATGCTGTGAAAATATGTTCTACTACTCCTTGTTTAAAGTTTGATGAGGAAGGCTTTCTTCTACTTTATATTTTTCAAATATTCCCCGGTAGTTTGGCACAAAGGTCGGCCTACTGATGGGATCCTAAAATGGACAATTTGTGCAATTATCAAGCACATTCTGAGTATTTTAATTGATTTTTTATTTGAAACTTTAGTTTTATATTACAGGAAAGTTTCTTTCATTATATATTAATTAAAAGTATGATATTTTTGATTAATTTTTAAGTAATAATAAAAATATATTCTTTTCACTTTTGGCAAACGTAAGCAAAACTTTTTTTTACTGTGAGGATGACTTTTGGGGAATTATACAAAATAATGTGAGTTATACATCATAGGGAAGAAGTGAATTGAAACAATACATGTAAAATCGTAAACATCTTGGACATCTTTAAGGTAATTATGTAAATAAGTACGTATGACAGCAATAGAACTACTACTACTACTACTAACAACTCATCGCAGCACCAAGCCGCCTGAGGCCAACACAGCTACGCACGCTCCTCCTCCACCCCAATCTATTCAAAGCCTCCCTTTTTACACCCGCCCACGAAGTTCCCATTTCCTTTAAATCTTTCTTTATGACGTCCTCCCACCCCAGACGGGGACGACCTGCTTTCCGTTTAGCCCTAGATGGTTGGCCGAAAAGAACAATCTTTGGCAATCTGTCATCCTTCATCCGCACAACATGCCCTAACCACCTCAACCTTTCTTTCATTATAGACCTAGAAAGCGGTATTGAACCACATTTTTCGTATAGCTTATTGTTTGAAATACGGTCAGTCAGCCGGGTACCCAGAACAATCCTTAAGCAATTTCTCTGGAAAACATCTAGCAAATCTTCATCCGCTTTTCGAAGCGTCCATGCTTCAGAGCCATATTTGACCACTGTCATCACTGTAGCTTCTAAGATTCTAATCTTGGTTTGCAGACTTATCTTCCTATTCTTCCAGACTTTTTTTAACTGTGAAAATACACCCTGAGCCTTGGCTATTCTATTTTTAACATCTTCACTGCTCCCACCATCTTTACTAATAATACTACCAAGGTAAGTGAAGCTGCCCACCTGATCAATATTTTCATTACCCAACGTCACCTTTTCATCTTCACTTATTCCTAGCCTTAGTGACTTAGTCTTCCTAACATTAATTTTCAAACCAATACTAGCACCCTGAACTCGCAAAACCTCTAAAACTTCATTCATTTTGCTCACACTTTCATCTAGGATGCTTAAATCATCAGCATAATCCAAGTCTAGGAGACTTTTTCCTCCCCATTTGATTCCGTGGTCTCCCATTGCCTTTCCTGTGCTCCTTAAAACAAAGTCCATCAAAATAATCCATATAAAGGGGGATAGAACACAACCCTGCTTAACTCCTGATTTAATACAAAACCAGCTGCTAACCTCATTTCCTACTTTAACCGCAGCAGTGTTATTCTCGTACATAGCACTAATTACTTTAATGTATTTGTCTGGTATACCATACAAGGATAAAACCTTTACTAAAGCTCCTCTATCAACAGAATCGAACGCTTGCTCATAATCTATAAAACTGAGGACCAAAGGTGTTTGAAAACTTAGGCACTTCTCAATTATTAACCTAAGAGTGAAAATTTGGTCAACACATCCTCTACCTTTTCTAAAACCGCACTGCTCTTCTCTTAAAACTTTGTCTACAGCATCTCTCAGTCTAAAAAGTATCATATTACTAAGCAATTTGCTACCTACAGAGACCAGACTAATGCCTCGATAATTACCACACTCACTTTTATCACCTTTCTTATAAAGTGGCTTAATTAAGGTTTTCCTAAAATCGTTAGGTACTTCCCCTTTTTCAAAAATCATATTCATAATCTTCAATAACTTATTTCTAACCTCAGAGCCACCATATTTAAGAAACTCATTTACTACCCTATCAGCACCTGGAGCTTTATTATTCTTTAATCCTTTTAGTACTGTTGCTAATTCCTCCTCACAAAACAAATCTTCCTTCACATCCAAGGTATCACAAACTTTTTCATTTTCCTCTATATTTTTTCCTGCAACTCTATCTCGGTTAAGCAAGTTCTCAAAATGTTCGGCCCATCTCGCTTTAGCTTTTTCCTTATCGCTAATTGCCACCCCATTCCTATCTTTAACTGGGACAAGTCCGGATTGACTACTACCTCTCAATTTGTTAACGTGCCAGTACAATATTTTACTATTATGCCGTCTAGCTGCATCTTCTAAATCCTCGGCAATTTTATCCATGGCCTCCACTTCACACCTCCTTAGTTCATATTTCAATGCTTTCTCCACTTTCCTTACATTTCTTTTGTTTTCATGCGATCTATCACTCAGATAATTCTTGTACAAGTCCTTTCTCCTTTCTATTAAACATAAAGCTTTTTCACTAATATTCTTAGCTGCAGTTCTAGCTTTCTTCCCTAATACACCTTCAGCAACTTCACAAATTATTTTTCTAAAATTATTCCAACCATCTTCCACATTATCAAATTTTAAACTCTCAAGTTTAGTATTCAACTGTTCCTGGAAAGTTTCTCTCAAATTCTCATCCTGGAGTCTACTAACATCATAACTTCCCGGGAGGTAATTACCCTTCCGATATTTCAGCTTTAAATTAACCCTTGACACTACTAGATGGTGATCTTTACTTTTAACATCAATAACAGCACTCCTATATACCCTAGTATCTTGTATTGATCCTGCCAGTCTTCGGTTTACTATAACATAATCAATAAGGTTTGCTGTCTTACCATCACGTGAATACCATGTTAGCTTATGAGCCATTTTATGACCAAACACCGTATTGGTTATAACTAGATTGTTATACCTACAAAATTGCAAAAGTCTGTATCCATTACTGTTTTCTTTTCCTACACCAAATTTACCTAAGCTGGGATACCATCTATCCTTATTTCTACCAACCTGGGCGTTAAAATCTCCCAGTAATAACATCATATTTCTACCTGGGACCTTGTCTATTTGCTCCTGTAACTGTAAGTAAAATTCATCTGAGTCACTAGTATCTCCATCAGTCGGTTCTACAGGGGCGTATACTACTATAACTGATACCCTGAACTTTCTAGTCATAAAATGGGCAATTAGTATTCTATTATTAATACCTTCCCAGCCTAAACAAGACTTAGGAGCTTCCTTATTCATCATGAGCCCTACTCCCTGTCTATGTACCCCATCCTTCCTGCCTGAGTAAACAAATTCTATATCACCTAATTTCATGCTTCCTACCCCTGGGATATGAGTTTCTGAAACTCCTAATAAATCCAGTTCGAATCGTCTGAATTCGTCAGTCAAAATGTCGATACAATAGTCATTTTTTAATGTCGTAACATTCCAAGTTCCAATTTTCATGTTCTTTAAATCATTGAAATTTTTTTCGCCTCAGGAAAAGCAATGATCCCGGATACCAGTGCAGGACGGGGATCACATATCTTCTCAAGGCTACACCGAAGGGCTTAAGCCGGCTTAGAACCGGACAGCAAGAAGTCCCTGGGACCTCCATGAATGGAGGCTTTGTGCAATCCTGGGCCCATCTTGGTCACAACATGGTTTTCAGCACTTGGCGATGCTCTTCTATCAACAAGAGTCGAAATCCTGCACAGACAATCTCAAGCCTATTACCTCCGACTCATTATATATTCATGCCTACAAATATTATGCTACTACGGGGAGGCAACCCGTAACAGATAAATTAGCTAGGAAGAGGTTTTTCAGCCCAAAGACGCCCATCAAAACATACCAATCCCAGAAGAATTGTCCATTAGTCAGAATCCCGTGCGAATGCTGTGTCGTTTACTAGGCTATAATTTCCTCGAGGGGCGCCACTCCTCAAGTGGGAATAGAGTTGACCGCAAGGTCCCCAGTCTTGCAGGTACCCCGAAAAGGTCGAGGCAGCCCTTTGCAGAGGCCGTTGTCCATAGATCTGGATCTTACGCCCTGCCACAGTTGTCCTCCTATAGAGGATCCTCCCGCGATGGTGTTCTGCATCACCATGCAATTTAACCTATTGCTGGGAGAAGGTTTGCAACTCATGGAACTTGTGGACAAACCAGTGGGCCCTTTTGAGTGCACATTTGAGGGGCCTTCTTCCTCCTCCGCCTGTATTTATGACCCCGGGCAAGGGTGCTCCAGATTCTATTATGGACCCCCAGAGACAAGGTCCCCCCTTGGTCCGTGCCTCCTATGGAGGTACCCTACATATCTGTAGAGCGTTCCCCTATCGCCACCTGGGGACACGCTGAATGGCCTGGGGGAGGCCGGATAAATGGATCACTTTTGTTTTGCAAAGGCCATAACTCAGTGACATATTTAACCTACTACTTATAAATATACATAACTCACTGACTAGGCCTATATAAGTTATACACAGAAATATATAACTCAGTGACATACTTAACCTACTACTTATAAATATGTGTAACTCACTGACTAGGTCTATATAAGTTATATACAGAAATATATAACTGAGTGACATATTTAGCCTACTACTTATAAATATGTGTAACTCACTGACTAGGCATATAAGTTATATACAGAAATATATAACTCAGTGACATACTTAACCTACTACTTATAAATATGTGTAACTCACTGACTAGGTCTATATAAGTTATATACAGAAATACATAACTCAGTGACATATTTAGCCTACTACTTATAAATATGTGTAACTCACTGACTAGGCCTATCTAAGTTATAGGCCTATATAGTTATATAGGCCTATCTAAGTCAGTTCTTGGTATGCTTTTATTCCTTAACATTAAAAATGATTCAAAAATTGACCTAAAAACTAGCCTAAGTACACTCAAGTGAAGGATGGGCGTGTCGCAGTGCAAGCTGCGACACACGCAATAAATTTTTGACTGTAGCACCAAAAATCGCTGTGTCGCTGCAAAATTGGACAATTGTAGCATTTCCACAACTGACTGTGATGACAAGTGACAACCCTGTTTGTCTGTACTTAGCCCTTATTTAAGCTATAATTAATCACTATCAATTCGAAAACAATTCAATATTTAACATAACATTTTTGTGAAATCCCTCTCTTTAAAACTTTAAATTTGAAACTACAAACAGTTTGGCCGATCAATATTGTAGCCCTTTTGGGGCAGCAGGTCTTTTGGGATGGGACATTTTTGGAGTGGTATACGGTTGATTCAAGACATCCTTTCAATGCAAATACACATACTTTTAACACAACCTACTGCTCCGGTCCTTTCCATTTTTTTTTCAGAGCAGCAGAATACAACCACAACACAACTTTTCAATGTGAGGAAATTTTCAAAATATGGGGTTCTAAATAAATAAAAAATAACGCGAGTGGGAACTGAAAGAAACTGCAGCCTCAGTTTTGTTAAATTGAACAAAAAAAAATAATTTTCTTAAATATCAGTAGAGAGAGACATTAAAATTTAAACACAAAGTAACTGTTCTGTAATTATAGGAATGCCCACGTTTCAGCTCCACGCTCTCTGTACAAAAATTCTCTAAGGGTTTGTGTAATGCTGTACTGTTTATAAATGTTCTGTAACTTTCTTAAAGATTCGGACAAAAGTCAAACTTTTGTGTAAAAGTTAGCCCCCCTCATCTGCAAATAATTTCGGTTCCATTTAAGTTTTTAGTGAAGCTATTTAATTTCATTTGAGAAAACTTATTTTGTTATTATTTAATGCCTGTTTATTTTTCAAAATTTACCAAGGGTTACCGTAAATGCGAGGAGGCCTACCTTCCCTCAAAGTTTAATATTTAAATCAAATTTAACGTTTGCACTGTAATGCTTCCAGATAAATTTTTTTTTTAGCGTACTGGCTTTTCGAAATAAAGTATAATTATGCAATTTAAACTATCATATCTATAATCTAAGGGAACTTTGGCCCCTTAGGCTTCATGCTGTCCACTTCATCCTGCATTCATTTGCATACTACAGGTCACTATTACCGTGGTTTCAAAGGGGAATTTTTCAGCCAAATTTTTTATTTAAATCTTCATCTAGGGCACACGGTGGGAGAGACGCCCATGGGAAACAAGATATTTACAATTTACACGTGCCTCACTTTTTCCATTTCTGCTTGAAAATTACGATGTTGAGTTTAAACAAAAAAATTTTACAAAATTTGAAAATTTAGTCAAGATTTTGTTGGAAAATCTAAAAATTGTTGAAAATTATTGAAAAAGATGAAGATTTTGTAGTCCTAAGATATTCTTACTGAATAATTTTCAGTGGACGGACAGGAGTAATATTTTTCATATAGGAGCAAATTTTGGGTGACTCTTGATTTTCTACGTGCCTGTAGCAAACATGATAGGGTTGTTTGATATTTCAATGAAACATATACATTTAACCATATTCAAACTTTGTATATAATCAGGAAAAGGGAAATACTACCATTTAAAATAGCCGAAAACAAAGCTCCTTGTAGCATTTGCCAATCCTCTCCGCCCAACCAATTCTATGGTTAAGGTCATAATGTCCCGCCTCGCCTTTTCCACCTTTTAGGTAGGTATGTAAATTTAGTATTTCACGTGACACGTAAAACGATTGTCGCAATAAGAGGGGAGGGGGCTACCATACACGACCAATTACCACTACTAATAAAGGTGTAGACCATAAACCTTTATTATTGGTGGTAATATGTTGTTGATGGTAATATATGTTCCTGGTAATCTATTCGGTCTACGCAGTCAATCAAATGCACAACGAGGAATTAATAAAGATTCTATACCAGATTCTATATGCAATTAAAATTTAGATTAATATACACATCCCTGTGTATAATAATATAAAATATGAAGCAAATCAGTTTAGTTAAATAAAGCTTTAAAATCAATGCCAGAAACATATTTTCTGAAGGAGTAAGAGAGGTATCATCCCGAAGCACCGTTATTCAGGCCAATCGAAATATAGGGAGATAAAAATTAACTCATACCCCTTTCTATATTTTTCTGAAAATTCGTAGAAAGAAAGAGAATTTAAGAGTTAAAATCTATTATTTGAGGCGTCTGCCCTGCTTTCCGGCCTGCACCATGACTCACCATCACTAAAACACAATTATAAATCACTAAAGACAAGTTCACAGGAAATCAAGTTAAGAGAGGGGCAGTATAGACTAAGTGGCTTTTCTGAACGAGTGCGCCACTATGTGGCTTTAATTCTTCTGAAAATGGAAAGCTCAATATTAGATTATTCAATACTAGATATTGAAATAAATAAACGCACATCCGCGTTCTGTTTTGTGGGAAAAAAAAATCTTAATTTTACATTTCTGCAGGTAAGAGCTTGAAACCTTTACCACAAGGTTTTCAGATAACGGTTAATTAGAAGGTGTGATTTTAATTTAGGTCTTTTCACTAATTGGGGATGTATCCCTCTTTCTTAGAAATCAGGCAATTTTTCTCAAATTTTTAGCTTTTGAACGAAATGAATTTTATATATTCGGAATCAGCAAAAAAAGCCAATTTTTTTATGCATGTATCGTCATCAAAATCCTATTTTCTAGAGTTTCGGTTACTATTGGGCAAGGTTATTCCTTATCATAGTTCGTTACCGCGAACTATTTGAACAAGGAATAGAACGCACACGTGTACAATGTACAATGACAAGAACAGTGTTTAAAATTTCTAGTTGGAGATATGTTAGTTGAAAAAGTGAAATTAGAATTTGGTAAGTTGCGAAAGTTGAGTATACTGACAAGTTCCAATGATGGTAAATCACCAACCATAAAAACTCGCGCTAAAATACAAACCCCTTTCGGCTTAAAAAAAAGTCTTGTCTGGATTCTAAGGAAATTGCCAACAATTAATTATATTTAATTAATGTTTCTTATCATAAGCATTTGTTGAATGTTCTTTTTTGGCTGTCGTTTAATTGTTAAATGAAAACTGAGGCAATTAAAAGTTAGATGGCAATTTTTTTTACGGGTAAATTCCAAAATTTATGAAGATCTTGGGTTATGAATCATGATTATTTAGAATCTTGAATCTACAGCCCTCCCGTACCCATTGGTTCTGTAACTGATGCCTTACTTTCATCAGACGCTTGTCTTCTTTCTGCAAAATCATCAAATTGTATTGCTCCAAAGCCTTCTGCTTTTCTTGGTCTGGCAGTGGTAAAACTGACTAGGCCCATTAAGAGGAAGCACATAACCTGAAAAGGAGTAATTTGATTATGTAACCCATTATTTTCAACATTCCACTTTTGTTTGAAATTAAACAATATATTACACATTCAGACAAAAATTAACTGCAAAGTAAATGTAATTAATTATGGGACGGTTGTGAACAGATTTGTTAATTGGATATAGTTTCTGTATATAATACAAATATAATCTTCACAATCATGTGTGTAGAGCTTCCGTTTTCTAAGACAGTTAGGGACTATCAATTTAACTAAATCTGAAGTCCCAGTAGGGTACCGACACCACCTTGCATATCGGATTGCAGCAAGCGACTTAAATTTATAGGTTAACCATTTGTTTATTCCCTCCCCCTTTTTTGGTCTTAAGATTTGTTTAGAACCAAGTCATTTCTATTTTACTATAAATATTATTGTCTGATAACTCATTTGATGTAATTTAGTTTTATTAAAATTATTCTTATTCAATCAAATTCCCAAACATTTTGAGGACATTATTTCCTGGTAAACATTCCCCTGTAATATTGTTGCTCATTTAGTATAGTGTTTCCTGACAAATTGCAAATTCCTTATCTTATATTCCATGATGGCTCATATATATTAGCCATACCAGCTTTCATTGGATTTTATGAAAGCTTTTGTATAGTTTATTGGGATGTTGGCCAATGCATTCTTTTATAGATGGATGGTACATCGGGTCTTAAAATCCTTTTCAGGCCCATATTTTCAAAAATTTTATGACTTGGATGTATTAAATTAATGCTTAGAGGATTGTAGATTCAACTTATGAGATCCTTACATTAGGAGTAATTCATTTTTGGATTGATCTGCGATGAATCCTGCGACATGGGTAATGACGGAAGTGAAAGCTCTTCTTTCAGCGCGGAAATAATTCTTTATTGTTGAAGTTTATACCTTATTTCAAAAAGTTGTTGCACTAACTAAGCTACTTTTGGCGAAGTACTGCAAAAATTCAAATTTGATAAAGAGTGTTCGTTTTGTTTTGGTTTTTAGGGGGGGGGGAGATTGGCAGTTGTGGTAGTCTTTGACATAGCAATAATAACTTTGGGCAAGGGACTGGAAAAAATACTGCAATTTCAAAACAAATTTGCAACAAAATGTAAACAAAATTGCCAACAAAATTCAATTTCGCATTTCAAACAAGACTGAAGGGAAAAAGACTATTTTGGTGCTTTAAAAAGATTTTTACTCTATTTCAAGTGCCTTGATAGTTTCAGCAGTCGTTTTTAGGAAACTGAAGCAAATTATACAAGTTTAAATAATTGTAAAATTAAGATAGGGCAACATCCTCCAGAAAGAGAATAATACCAACTCCCTTTAAGTTTTAATGCCACTCAGTAATTTCATTGGAAAGGAAATATGTTTTCTTTTTATTTAATAAATTAAAGAACACTTACCATTGAGGCCCAAATCTTCATTTTACAGCTTTAAGTTCTGTTTTTCACCACTGCACAAATTCAATCTGATATCTTCTTGCAAATGTTCAATCCTTATATTGGCTAATGATAACCTTTACATAATTTTCAATGAAGGTCTTTAAAAACAACTGCAGCTGAATCTTAAATCAAAACAATTTCATTTTCTCTAATAATTGTGGTTAAGGCAATTGCAGCAAAAAGCAAATACCAACCAAAATTGATAGTATAACGGAAATTTCATAAATAAGTTATGAAAAAAAAAACCTGCAGTGACAAAAATTCTTATTTAATTATGAATCAGGAATACCATCATGTATCTTTTTTGCTCTTTATTTGCAAATGAATGTGATGTCTTTCCCAAAATTTGCTTGTGAAAACAAATTCTAGTGATTTTTAAAGAAAAAATTGATGTCGACCGAAAAATGAAGTATATTGAAACAAAAAGGGACCATTGGAGTCATAAGTACTATCTATTCCTATCTTGACCGCGAGACTTAATTACGGACTGCACTGGTTAGAACAGAACAAAAACTGTATCATAAGAATTACCGCAGATGATTATCTTTAAATGGAGCTCTACAATCCCTCAGTCCTATTAAAATACGACCATCTTGTGCATGAAGTCATTTTTAAATGTGACATATAAAAATCACTGTCCTGGTGATGAATTCCAACATGTTTGGTGCCAGAGCCCTAGACTAGTTGTAATTGTAGATGGTACAATCTTTATTTGATTTCGCAATTTAATTTTCAGGTTTCTCCCGAAAATGTAGTGTCATCCATCTTTTTTATTTTATAGTTGTAGCAGCAGCTATAACCTATTAAAAAACAAAAAACCAACTACATGTCACCGAAGTTTAAAGACAAATTTTAGAGTGATTATGTCATAAAATTTTACTCACAAATTCTATTTAGAGTCTTCGTTTTGGCAGAAAATTTAAACAGAAATCATAACCTTCAGTGCCAATTGTGGCACTAGAAGAAACGTTATATTTGACATGTTTGTCAATATCTGCTTACTATCTTAAAGCAAAACAGAGAAATTTTTATAAAAACAGACACAAAGAAAACAAATCTTTTGGTCGCTGTGCATACAGTATCTGCCTCGTACTTGAATTATGGCTTACCAGAAAAGCTTTCTTCTGTATTTTAAAGCAAGTGACTGAGCCAGGTGAACGAAACTTTCTGGAATTTTCTCAAACATCAATTTTTTAAAATGGCTATAATTTCTAAAATCAAGATCAAGTGACATAGATTCGTGTGTGTTATTATTTTTTACAATTAAATACTCGAATACTGCTTCTTTTGGACTGAGTTTAAAAAGAAACATCATACATATCAAGTTGGCATGAAAGCTGGTACTTTACTTTCAGATGGAGTTTACTGGGGAGGCATTAAGGACTTCGCTTCGTGTTTGAGAAAATTGTCTACCACAAAAAAAAAATTAAACGATTCTTGTCCCAGATGTACTTTAGGAGTTGAAGGTATGGCCAACGCTCTAGCATGGTGCCAAAAGCTTTCTCTGTCCTTTTTTTTATGATAGACTTGAGATCCCAGGAATCAAACAGACAATTTTGAAAAGGGCAATTGTTCAGGTTTGTAGATATGCTAATGAAGCTATAAAAAAAGGAGAAGATTTTAAGTCTGTGTTTTCATGTTGTTCCATTTCTGGTTGATAAAGGAGAGGTTTGCGATTTTGCCGTGATGTCATTTTTGAGGGGTTTCAGGCTCTTTCTAAGAATCCCTGCAGATTTGTTTTCAAGATGATATTTATTGCTAAGACTAAGGAAATCTAATAATTGCAAGTCCTGAATCAGCTTTAATTGGCAATTTTTGCTCAATAGATTGTTTTTCTCAGCAACGTGTTCTGAAACTCATAGTTACTTTGGATTTTTACTTTTTGGGGCCCCATTAAGGGTCTTAAAATTGAATTTTAAACAGCCTAAAAGGGGACCAATTGATGTGTTTACTCTCGTCCTGGCTAAATTATGCTGCAAACTACAAAATTTACCGAATTGACTTTCTATTGTTATGCCATTTAATGGGAATAGAGCCATGGAAAATTCGCAGTGCTGAAAAAATTTGCTGAATAAAAGTATTGAACATTATTTGAATGTGTAAGGCTCCATTGACAATCAATATGTTACGCTTATTGTTCCTGGAAGACCTGGAAGTATACTGGAAGACCTTCAGTGGCTGGCTTTACTTCATTTATTCTGGAAAGTTTTACAACTGTAAATATTGCTAAGAACTCGCCGCAACGATTCTTAAGAGACCAACACGGTCACGCACGCTCCTCCTCTACCCTCAATTCAAAGCTTCCCTCTTCGTATCCTCCCAAAAAGTTTCAGTTTCACTTCAGTCCTTCATTCAACCACCTTCCGCACCGTTCATGGACAGCCTTCTTTTACTTTGGTCCTAGACGGTTTTCCAAAATATTGGTTTTTGACAATTTGTTATCCTTCATTCTGAATGTATTATTGCTAACTCAGTTTGTGCTAAGGAGTCTTCTGACATGTAAATTTTTGATTGTGTTTGGGTCACTTCTTATCTGTCTTTTTTTGCTTAAATGACCTAGGTGGGGTAGGTGATGTTCAAAACTTAATTAGCAATGTTGACAAGTACAATAGAAACTAGCCTGGTAAATATTTCTGTAGGTAAAGGAGGAAAAAATATTTGGATTTTTCGCTTTTGGTGAGTTGTCAACCCATTTTCAACTGAAAATGGGCTACTATATACGGTGACAAGTTTTATTTGTTTTAAGTAATTGATCAGTTGAGGCAAATTTTTGGCACTGGATTGACTTAATTACTAGGCTATGGGATAACTTTTAGTATATTTTCAATGAAATGCTTCATTGTACAGCCGGAGGCGGAATGGAGCAGACCAAATTACAGGGTAATGACTAGAGGTTGTCTCACCTTGTACACACAAAATCACTTTCTAATTACTATAAAAAATTAGCTTCAAGTAAAGGGCTTGAAGAGTCCTTGATTATTGATATAAATTCTAAAGCGAAGATTTTATCATGCGTAATATGTTGCGATCTCCAATTGGATCTCTTCATTTCTTCAGACTTTTGACGATATTTTAATACCATATGAGTTGCTCCGTGTGAGCTTATCAAAAAAAAAAAAATATGTAACCTGAGTTTATAAGATCTTGCTTCTTCTGTCACAAAGGATTCTCCATCAGCTTTGATTGCAGCTGAAACTTTATTAACAGTGTGTACACCAACATTTGTAAAGTAATTAGGTGTTTTTTTATCCAAAATACTTTATTCTCTCTCAATTTGGAGCAGAATTTTGTACTAATGAGTGATCTGGCGGACTATTTTCCAGTCTTTTCTGTGTTCAGCTCTAAGAAGAAGGAAACAAACTGGGATACCCCTACCTTAGGCTCAGCTGCTTTTAAATTTGCTGAAATTGAGTTAGCCATTCTCGTATGGCAATTACAAGAGACTTCACGGAACAATTTTGACAAGGATATGAGTTTTTATTCACAGTTCGAGTTGTTTTTAAGAACCAGTAGGAAATTATTTACTGTATTTTCTTTTTTGGTTTCAAGCTAAAAAAAATTTACACCTTGAATCCGTGGTTAACAGAGGCTGGAAAAAGGAAAAATAGTCTGGAAAAAAGCCTGGAAAAAGGAAAAAAAAAAAGTAAACCTTACAAGTCAATAAAGTCAATGCAGCTGCTGCTCACCTTAAGTTTTCTAAAATGTATAGGAGTATCTATACTCATATAGTCTTCATACATCAATCAATCAATCAATTTATTCAATCAATAAACTCAACAAAATACACTTCAATATAAACTCCCCCTTAGGGCTCCATGGCCAGGAAAAAAACAGGGGAGAAACAAAAATGAAACAAATACAGAAAAAAAAACATTTTCAACATCATACATTCACACCTTTAAGAGACTCGACACAAGAAAAAAAAAAAAATCAATAAATAAAAAAAATCATAAAATACAATGATCCACATAAAAATAAAGAAGCAAAAAAAAAATCCAAAAATCAAAAACTAAGCAGGGGACTAACAAGCAATCAATTTATTCCGCATGGATCACCCTATGATCAATCAATCAATCATTATATTCAACCAATAAATTTACGACAAAAACACATCAATATAGAACCCCTAGTAAGGTTCTATGGCCAGGAAAAAAAAGGGAAAAACATAAATGGCATAAAAAAAAAAATTCAATATAATGCATTGCAATTCAACCTTTCAAAGACACAACGCACACACATAAAACAAAGAAGAGAAAAAAACGATAATTAAAAAACCCAAACAAAAAGCGATTTTATGAGACCCCCCCCCAAACAAAAAAAAGATGTAGGACAATCCAATAAATTAAACCAAATTCTAAATATATATTTGAAACCAACCATAAAAAAATATTAGACAAACACAGTACCCCTCACAACAAATGTTTCCAACCCAGGATAGTGTCACCCCCCTCCCAAATAATAATAATAAAATTAACAGAAATATATTTAAACATGAAAAATCAAGACATTAAAAAATTTCTTAAGATTCTTTTGAAAGTACCAAACGAGTGAAATTCTTGAGCTGTCTCAGGTAGGCTATTCCAAACGATGTGACAAGCAGTTAATGGATTAAAGTCAGACCTCACCGATGTATTAAATAAAATATTAATATTCCTTGAATTGCAAAGATGATGCGAAGACCTATCAGTAACGAAAGAAGGAGTAGTTTGAAGGGCTGTGGGAACATCACCATGAATTTGATGAAAAGTGAAAGACGCACACGAAAGAATGTAGAGAGATTGCAAATCAAGTAATAGGCCAGTTGGGTTAGTTTTAGTACAATTTGTTTCCTGTATAAGCCTTCTTGCCTTATCATATAACTTAGAAAGTGGTTTCAAAAAGAAGAGAAAGTTGACATCCATATTATAGCGCAATAAGAGACGTAGGACTGAACTAAGCAATGGAACAGAATTTTTAAAACTGATCCAGGAAAAATGTGTTTTAGCTTCCTCAAAATTCCAAGACTCCTTGAGATCTCCGTATCAATTAGTCCAATATGATGCTTGAATGAAAGGTTTTCATCGAGAAGAATACCAAAAAATCGGACATATCGTTCCTTAGGTCTACTGAGAGAGCCCCTTGAAAGCTGAATATTAGATAACTCAGGGCAGGCCAGAGAAATACGGGAAAAAATTAAAAAACTTGACTTAGCAACATTTAGTGCAAGGCAATTTGCATCAAACCAAAGAACGACTCTCTCAAAAAGGTCAACTAATTTGGGAAGCATCTCAGACTCAGTTCCTACTACAGTACCAATGGTACTGTCATCAGCGAAAGCAACGAAAGTGTCCACATCCTGCGAAAACGATGGATTTTTTTTAGCATTGAAAGATTCAGGATTACATAGGCGACAGCAAAATGTAGGTTTTTGATTCATAACCGCAACTATAAGGTCATTAACATAAACCAAAAAAAGAAACGGTCCAAGAACAGAACCTTGAGGAGCACCAAACTCAACTTCAGACGAAAAGTGGGAAATGGAATCTACGGAGATAGTTCTACCTGACAAATAGGAATCAAACCAAGCATGAGCCTGTCCTCTTACACCATTGTGTGATAGCTTATACAGCAGAATCTCATGAGTTAAAGAGTCAAAAGCCTTACGGACATCTAGGAATATAGCTGCAGGAATCAAACCAGAGTCAGGCGCGGTGTGGAGAAAATTTAAAAGAGTTACACACGCATGCTCCGTAGAATGTTTAGCTCGGAAGTCAAACTGAAAATCATGAAAAAATCTTTTAGCCTCTAGAAAAGCAAGTAGACGGGAAAGCGGGTAAGCAAATACACTCTCTATTCCTTATATCTCATAGTCTAAACTCCTTATGCACTTTGATTATGAAGGGTCACCTTTCTATTTCAAGGAATGTTCAAGCTGTGGGAAGGATATTCAAAAAAAAAAATTGGCAAGAGGTTCCTCTTGCCAAAAGTGATTCCACTTTTAAAAATTTGCTTCCATATTCTTGTATAATTCTACTTCTAAACCTTGTCTCCATGTTCTTCCATACAATAAAAGGCTCAGAATATTCTGCTTCCCATTGCACACCCGCCAAGGAAATCAATTTTTTTTCTTCAATTATCTCTCGTATGACAAGACTTTTAGATTTGTCTTTCACATATTTTGTAAACAGAATTTTTCCCAGTTCACTTCAGTATGCTCGAGTGAATAACTTCTATAAAAATAGAGTTTGTAGCAATCAAGCTAAATAGCAACCATTATTTAAGTTTCTATATTTAGCTAATCCTTATAAAAGTGGTATATTTTCACAGTCTACTTACCTTTTCAGAAGTAATGAGTTTTTTATAAATGTCATTTTGGCTTTTGAGCTAGGCACATATAGGCTATTCTTTAGAATTTTCTTAATTTCTGCCCTTGATTTTAATGGAGATCCTGCCACTATATTTGTTGCCCTTGCGAACGTATAAAATTAGTTGTTTGGTTTGAAAGAGTAATTATATGGTTCGACGGTAACTTCCTGGCTCCAAATTTTACTGAGTCAAGCTTCTTGATTTTCTCTTGAATTTTCAGGCTTTCCCTCAACAACTGAGAATCTTTTCTTAGAGAGCCCCACATTGAATTTTTTCAGTGAATTTTTTCACGTCCGACCCATGATCTACCAAAATACTGCCATGCCCCACCGCTGGTGCCTGTGGTGCCACCGGTGGTGCCTGCACTCCACATTGTGAATCATAGGCGTATTTCATTCAGTGCATTAGTCAGATTAGATTTCAGCACTCTGACTGTTTCAGATACTCTGCCTGATTCAGATAAAAGGGGTTACCCATTTGGTGACCTTAGAAAAATCTCAAAAACTTTTTGGATTTCTATTCCCTTTTTTTAATGTCCCCATGGAGTGAAATAGCATAAAAAGATCTTCTGGCATCCAGTGTTTACTTTTAATTGCCATCTCCCCCCTTCCAGATTTTATTCCCAAATGCTATACATATAATAACATAATTCACTTAAAATGTTTGCAAAGAAGTGAAAGGAAAAGTAACTTGTTTGTTTTAAATAATTTGGGCATAAACATTTTAATGTAAAAAACTTATTACGTAATGAAGTTTAAACAATTATTACAGCATCAATTGTATAACAATTTGGATTATTATTTGTGACAAAGTAAATAATCAATTATTAGAGTGTATGAGTTAAAAGAATAGCTAATTCAGGCCTCTGGTGCTATAATCTATTTTAAAATTAAAAAAAACATGGTTCTGAAAGCGAGTTTGAAAGGAATTTTTTGTGAAGATTAAAAATTGACTTGCAAACATAAAAATTAGAAAACTAAATAACCGTCTAGACCCATTTTTGTCATTTGGGTCATCTACGAGGTTTATATCTGGGGTTGTCAATACCCGCACCTCCTTTCTACACGCTATTAGTCAGATGGGTATCTCTGTGGTAAATTAAAATACGTTTTTTGTGCTGTTTATTGTCCATGGCATTTTCTTCTGCCTTGGTTCTTGCGGGTAGTCAGTTCCTGGTATATGTTTGTAATTTCCCTTTTTAGTATGTGTGTTTCTTTTTCTTTTTTTTTCTTGCTCCCTGCATTCCTGGTAATTTAGCCTTGGGAGAGGGGGTAAATGATTTGTCTTATTTTGCCAAATTTATTTTTGAATAGGTCTACTATCTGTTGAAATTATAGCTATTCGTAAATAGCCAAAAACTATTTGCAGTTTTTCTCATGAGGCTCTCCAGCCGAATTTTTTTTTAATTTCTATGGTAAAGAGCTACAGTTTGGGGTAAACTAGGCTCCAGCTTCTGCTGCAGCTTTTAAGTGAAAAAAAGAGACGGAAGCCACAACAAAGACAAACACAATTTCACAGAAATGAAAAAAAGCAGAAAGATTTTGCACCATCTAAGATCGAAACTAAAAACTAGGGCGCTGGTGAGTGAAGCCTTAACATCCATCACCAGGAGAGTAGCCAATTTGATTTTAGCGTGTTGCATTTAAACGATTACTTCTAGCGCAAGAAAACTGTATTTATAAAATATGGGCGGGGTGGAAATTTTCAAGATGGGAGATTGTAAGCCTCTGGCTAAGGGGTTTTCAACATTTCAAGCGTAATTATTTGAATGGCATATTTTTCAAATTTATTGGCTGCCATTTTTGAGTGGTTTCAATCTCGTTTTGAAAATTCACAAAACATACTTCTGTTATTAACTCTTAGCATTGAAACACAAACAACATTTGTTACTTTTGAATCGAGCTTAAGTCTTTTGTTCATTGGGGGTTTATTTTTCAAAACACTTTATTCAACTTTGAATTACTACGGCAACTTGTAGGAGGGGGGGGGAGGTATCCTAGATTTGGAATCCTAAGCCCCCAAGTTTAGGATATTACAAAAAAACGATTATAATAATCAGCTTGTTATGCTTCTCAGCCTTTCTCCTCAAGAACTGCCATCCCACTATATTTTATCCCTATTTGCACTTTCAGAAGGGATTATAAGGATTAATTTATTGCAATCATACGAATACAAGCATCAGCTTTATATGAGCTTTTAAATAGCTCTCTGTTGTGTTTTAGCTCCTCCATTTCGCAAGAAAAAAAAAGATTTAAAAAGATTTAACCTTAAGCTGTTGCTCGTTTTAAGTTTTAACTTCGCCTGTCATTCTAAGCAAATTAACGGTCCTGTGTCAATTCTAAATTCTTGGTCAACCTGCCTAAGACCATAGGCTGCCATGCCTTGTTTGCCTCTTATTCCAGACCATCTAACGGTCCTATGTCAATTTTAAATTCTTGGTCATCCTGCCTGAGACTCTAGGCAGGCGTGCCTTTCTAGAAGCTAACGCACAAGTATTTGTGTGTTATAGACAAGTATATAGGTTTCACCTTTCGCTTCCGAGTTCAGGAGACTTTTTGGTCATGTGTCAATCCTCGGACACGGTATTCCACCTTTAGACTACAAGTGGCCAAGCCTACTAGGCTTAGGTTTCACTTGTTCGCCGCCTGTGAGTCCAAGTAAATTCAGTTCCAAATTATGCATACAAGTCCAGTAGATATTGTCCGTCACGCGTCAACCCAAAATTAATCCAGTCTTTCATCCCTTAATTTTATGACTATCTACCATAGTTCTGCCCTAGGAATGACGTATGGATGGATGATAGATAGACTTATCTATCAAAAAATTAAATGACATCATTCTTATACAATGACTTACTTGACTTAAGGCTCTTGCCACGTTGGGGGTGGCGTAGAGAGCGTCGCAACTCTGCTCCTCCAGGCTGACCGGTCTACTGCTATTAGTGGGGCCTCTTCGACAGCGATGTTAGCTATCTCAAGGAATTTGTTGAGGCTATCCTTCCACCTTGTCTGAGGTCTGCCCCTCGGGCGAGACCAGCCATTTGCTTTAGCGTCAAAATCCTAGACTATACGGGCTGGGGTTGTCGTCGGCATACGCAGGAGGTGTCGAACCATCTGAGAGTACGGTGCGCTATTTGGACGGAGAATGGCACTTGGGAGGTGAGTGCGAGCAACCTTGCGTTGGTTACAAAATCGTCCCATCGAAGTCCCTGAATCCGACGGAGCTGTTTCGTCTGGCAGACGTCTATCATGCTGAGGATTGTTGATTTGAGAGGCTAGGTTTCCGTTGCATAGAGGAGGACCGAGCCTACGGATGCATTATAAATTCGCATCTTCGTCGCGCCTAGATATATGCGGCATTCTCCAGAGATTGTTGAGCCTTCCGACGATAGAGGCTTTTATAACTCGGATGCACACCTCTTCCTCTATAGAGTCTTCATTAGACAGCACGGAGCCAAGATAAGTGAAGTTCTTTACAACTTCAACAGGAGCTCCGCAAACAGTTATGTTCTCAGGGGGCGAGACTGGGCTTGGGGGCTCAATTGCCATTATCTTCGTCTTAAGCCAGTTTATTTTCAGCCCCACTTTTGCTGCCTCTTCCTGTACGACTTCTAGAGCGTCAGTCAACTGGTCGATCGAGTCAGCAACGAGACCATGATCATCTGCGAAGTCAGCGTCCGTTAGAACGCGATCTCCAAACTGCAGACCAAAGGGCAGGCAATTTGCTGTTCGTGTCATCGCATGGTCTATCACGCAATTGAACAGTTCCGTATTTTTATACAATGTTCCACATTAATATTTATGCCAATATACCGCCTATGAAACAATCCTATCTATTAGTTATCTTTGTCAAATGCGCCTTTAACTTCCACGTTTTTGTATAACTTATCTATATTTCAAGACCAGTATACTAGAGTACCTATTTCTTTTTTTTTATTTTTTTAATCACAATTCCTATTGTTGATACGGATAATTCAGCATATCAGCCAGAAAGTAATGTAAAATACCACCTTAGATATTGGCAAGTATTTTTTTTTACATGTTTTCTAATTTCTGCTTTTATTTAATTCTCTGACGTACCAGAGAACTGAGGAAAATATCTTTCGACCACAAATAAAATTTCGACCACAAAAGCGCATGTACTCAGTCAAAAAATGCTTCACTGTTTCAGATTTTGGAATCTGGTGCTGAAATTTGTCAATGAAGACTGAATCCTACCAATTTTGAGTTCCAATATTCCGAAAAAAAATCCACACAATTTGCGCCTATCTAGTAATGTTGTCTCTGAATTCCTTTTTTTTTTTGCACTCATCCCTGCAAGATCTAATTTACCCTGAATTTCAAACTCCACTCAAAAAATCTATAGTGAAAATGCGCCGATGGCGCATTTTCACTTCCCTTGGTGCGCTATCTAATGTCAGGCCCCTGGCATCACTGAGACGACATGAAAAACTGAACAAATATCGATTTAACTCTAAGACTCGACATACGATGTGTCTAATTAAAGTCCAATATCAGACAATGTGTGAACAATTCTATTGACAGTATGATTTCTCCGTACAATTTTTTACTATGTTGTATTTAGAATGATGAATCTTTAATAGCCATGTACAAAAATATAATAGATTCAGAAGCAAAGACGCCATGCATATGTAGTATTCATAAAATATACTCAGTACATTTTCCACTGTTCAATCACGCTTGGTGTAAACTGTTGATAATAAACCGTGATTTTGTTTTGTATTGAACTTTGACATGGGACATAAACGGGACTTCCATAGTGAGAAACCTTGAAACCAAAGAAAAACATATGTCAGAATTGGTAAATTCGGTGGTTTCATTGCCACCAAGCTTACATCCCTTTTGTGGCTATATTTCTTGCTTTTCTGTGCAGCTAGTTCGATATGCTTATGCTTTGGGTCGTTTAAAACTGACTGAACTTTACGTATTTTAAATAAGTAGGCTATCAAGTCAGGTTGTCTTGATATATATTGTTATCAAACTTCTATTCTTAGAGTATCGGCTTCTATTGACCCCGGCTGCTCTTTAATTACTGACAATAAGATAGTATGAGACCCGTTGGTAGAAATGCTTGCATTAGAAGCAGTCGTTTGAGAGGTTTGTTTTTATATGTAGTTATTTTCTCTTGTTTTCATTTTGTCTGTGTTATCCAATTGTTTCTTTATAATGATTCTTTGTAGTCCAGATCACGTTTCTTGTATTTCAGTTAATTGTAACTGTGGATGATTAGTTTTTGGGCCTAGATTAGTTTTGGGCAAAGAGATCTCGCATTTTAATATTTTCAAGGACTAAAAATTACTATCCATGGACAGACGAAATTTATTCTTGTAGGGAACTGATTAAATGTCAAAAATCAGTTATGAACTTAGGTACGGTGTAGGATGAATATTGAACATTTAGTCATCATATTGATAATGATATGTGCTTGATTTAAATGAAGGACTTCACAATGACCTGTTTTGTGAATGACTCAAATGATAAATCTTTCAATAGACGTAATTTTTCAGGGTTACAATTGCTGTAGAATATGTGGAAATGAAGCTTACATATAGTATACAGCACATCTGACTAGGTGATACTTGGGTATTTTGTGATTTCCATAAATCCCTTGTTGGTGCTTAGAGAATTGGTAGAAATACGTATGAAAAACTATGTATATTATATAAAATTATTATAACAAAGAAGTAAAAAATATTTTGCTTGTAACAGCTAACAGCAGCAGTAACACCAAATATTTGACAACCTTTCCAGTTTAGCCATAAAAGCCACCATAGCCTCCATAGCCGCCGTAGCCTCCATATCCTCCAAGGCCATATCCACCGTATCCGTAATATGGATAGCCAAAGCCATATCCTCCATAAAATCGGCCCTTCTCGTCTCTATTTTGATTGTTTCCTAATTAGAAAGAAAAAATGATCAGTTTTATTGTGGTTACTTTACAAGCACTGAACAGAAGTGACAAAAGTTGTCATTTTTCTTGTTATTTTCTTGGAAATTTCGCCATCGGAAGTCATTTATTTTTGCTCTGCTAATATTTTCTTGAAGTCTCAAAAGTATTTTCAACTAACGAAGAAATTTCGAAGAAAATTTAAAAATGCTGTGAAAATATGTTCTCCTATTCCTTGTTTAAAGTTTGACGAGGAAGGCTTTCTTCTACTTATTAAATAAAAAAAACAAGTTTTTTTAACTGAAATAAGGGAACCGAACGTTAAAAACTTAAAACGAACAGAAATTATTCCGTATATGAAAGGGGCTGTCCCTCTCCTTCAAAAGGCTCGCTCTTTTACGCTAAGTTTTTTTATGTTTAAAAAAATAGATTGTGAGAAAGTTCAAACTTTGCGCTAAAGAGCGAGGCGTTGAGGAGGGACAGACCCCTTATATAGAATAATTCTGTTCGTTTTAGTTTTAACGTCGTTCCCTACTGTCAGTTAAAAAAACTTGTTTTTTTTATTTAATTTTGAACGTTTTTGAAGTAATGCAGGTTTAGGTTTTGATTATTGGCTCACCGTACATGAATAATTAAACAAGATTTGCATATTATATTTGGTTAAAGGCCTTTCTCGAAACTTGTTAATTTTATTTACGAACGTTTTTATTAGTAATAAATATACGTAACTTAGATTTAACTTAACGTAACGAACTCTATATTTCATTAAATGTTTTAACACGTATATTAGGGGGTTCGCCCCCTAGTCAATACCATGCCTTGAAACTATAGTTCGAATTTTTTTTCCAGTTTTAAAAATGACCTCTTAACACAATCAGTTGATCAGTTAGAAACTTGTTTTTTATTTAATCCTGATCTTTTTCTTAAGAATGCTGGAAAATCCGGCGCCCCCTCATAGCATAGCCCTTCCCCATGAAAATTCCTTCATGGAAAGATCATGCCTATACCCCCGACCCTATCCTTCCCCCACCTACCAGAAAAATCTCCTCTGAAAAGTCGTATACTCCAATAACAATAACTATAGGTTAACATTGAGTAAAAGTTAATAACTTTCAGCCCTCCCCTGGGGCCTTTGGGGATCAAGTCATCCTAAAAGAATATTTTATCATATTTTGACCATGATGACAAAATGGCTATCTCAAATTTCTGATCGGTGACTTTTGCTTTGTGGGAAAAAATAAGCGTGGGAGGGGGCCTAGTTGCCCTCCATTTTTTTGATTACTAAAAAAGGCACTAGAACTTTTAATTTCCGTTCCAAGAGCCCTCCCACGATATCTAGGACGACTGGGTCAATACGATCACCCCTGGTGAAAAAAAAAAACAAAAAAAAAAAAAAAAACAAACAAACAACTAAACACGCATCGTGATCTTTGATTCTGGCCAAAAATGGAAAATTCCACATTTTTGTAGATACGGAGCTTGAAACCTCTACAGTAGGGTTCTCTGAACGATGAATATGATGGTTGTGATTTTCATAACGGTTCTATATATGTTTTTAGAGGGTCTTTCCCCTTTTTTGAAAATCAGCCAAATTTTTCAGGCACGTAACTTTGATGGGTAAGATTAAACTTAATGAAACTTATATATTTGAATCAGAATGTAAAATCTGATTTCTTTTGAATGGATCATTGGTATCAAAATCCCGTTTTAGAGTTTCGGTTACCATGAAGCCGGGTCGCTCATATTACAGTTCGTTACACGAACTGTTTGATATTGACCAAATATTCCCCGGTAGTTTGCCCAAAGGTAGGCCTACTGATGGGATCCTTAAATAGACAGTTTTTCTTAATTATAAAGCACATTCTGAGTATTCTAATTGATTTTTTTATTTTTTGTTTAAACCTTTTATTTTATATTCCAGGAAAGTTTCTTTTATTATATACTAGTTAAAAGTGTGATATTTTTATTTAATCGTAATTAATAATAAAAATATGTTCTTTTTACTTTTGGCGAAATTAAACGATTTTTTTTTTTTTTACAGTGTGGATGACTTTTGGGGAATTATACAAAATAAAGTGAGGTATACATCATAGGAAAGAGGTGAATTGAAACAATATATGTAAAATCGTAAACATCTGGACATCTTTGGGGTAAGTATGTAAGTAAGTGTGACAGCAATAGAACCTTAAGGTTTAAACCGGCGGTGCTGATCTCTAATTTCGTGAACCTTCACCCGGTCTTTGGGGATGGGAGATTTTCGGGGTGATATAGGGCTGATTCAAGACACCCTCTCAATGCAAATTCACATACTTTTAACACAACCTACTGCTCAGGTCCTTTCCATATTTTGTCCGGAGCAGCAAAATATAACCATAACGAAACTTTTCAATGGAGGAAATTTTCAAAATATGGGGCTCTAAATAATTAAAAATAGCGCGAGTGGAAACTGAAAGAAACTGCAGCCTCAGTTTTTTTTTTTTTTTAATTGAACAAAAAAATAGTTTTCTCAAATGACAGTAGAGAGAGACACTAAAATTTAAACACAAAGTAACTGTTCTGTAAATATAGGGATGCCCACTTTTCAGCTCCACGCTCTCTGCACAAAAATTCTCTAAAGGTTTGTGTAATGCTGTACTGCTTGTAAATGTTATGCAAGCTTTCTTAAAGATTTGGACAAAAGTCAAACTTTAGTGTAAAAGTTAGCTCCCCTCATCTGCAAAATAATTTCTGTTCGATTCAAGTTTTTAGTGTAGCTGTTCAATTTTATTTGAGAAAACTTATATTTTGTTATTATTTAATGCTTGTTTATTTTTCAAAGTTTACCAAGGGTTACGGTAAATGTGAGGAGGTCTACCTTCCCTCAAAGCTGAATATGTGAATCAAATTTAACGTTTGCACTATAATGCTTCCAGGTAAAATTTTTTTTTTAGCATACTGACTTTTCGAAATAAAGTATAATTATTCAAATTAAACTATCATCTCCGCAATCCGAGGGAGCTTTGGCCCCTTAGGCTTCATGCTGTCCACTTCATCCTGCATTCATTGGCATATTATAGGTCACCATTACCATGGTTTCAAAGGTGAATTTTTCAACCAAAATTTGTATTTAAATTTTCGTCTTGGACAAATGGTGGGAGAGACGCCCATGGGAAACAAGATATTTACAATTTACGATTTTGAGCCTCAATTTTTCCATTTCAGCTTGAAAATTACGATGCTGAGTTTAAACAAAAAATTTTGACAAAATTTGAATATTTAGTTAAGATTTTGTTGAATTAGTCATAGAATATTCTTACTGAAGAAATTTGAGTGGACAGACAGGAGTATTATTTTTCA
Source organism: Artemia sinica (assembly GCA_027921565.1). Lineage (NCBI taxonomy): Eukaryota > Metazoa > Arthropoda > Branchiopoda > Anostraca > Artemiidae > Artemia > Artemia sinica. Next base: position 1,511,420 of record CM051265.1, read on the forward strand.
TACAGGATGAAATTCTGGGTGACTTTTGATTTTCAACGTGCATGTAGCAATCACGATAGGGTTGTTTGATATTTAAATGAATCACATACATATATTTAAATACATTCAAACTTTGCATATAATCAGGAAAAGGGAAATATTACTTTTTAAAAGAGCCAAAAACAAAGCTCCTTGTAGCATTTGCCGGTCCTCTCCTCCCAAGAAATTTTATGGTGAGGCTCATAATATCCCACCTCGCCTTTTCCACCTTTTAGGTAGATATGTAAATTTAGTATCTCACGATACACATATCACGATTGTCGCAACAGAGGGGGAGGGGGGTACCATACATCGCCAATTACCACTACTAATAAAGGTGTTGACCCTAAACCTTTATTATTGGTGGTAATATGTTGTTTTTAGTAATATATGTTCCTGGTAATCTATTCGGTCTACGCAGTCAATCAAATGCACAACGAGGAATTGATAAGGGTTCTGTATCAAATTCTACCTGATATTAAGCTTTAGATTAATATACACATCCCTGTGTATAATAATATAAAATATGAAGCAAACCAATTTAGTTAAATAAAAATTTAAAATCAATGCCAGAAATATTTTTTCTGCAGAATAAGAGAGGTATCATTCCAAAGCACCGTTATTCAGGCTATATTGAAATGTAGGGAGATAGAAATTAATTCATACCCCTTTCTATATTTTTCTGAAAATTCACAGAAAGAAAGACTATTTAAGAGTTAGAATCTATTCTTTCAGGCGTCTGCCCTGCTTTTCGGCCTGCACAATGATTCACCATCACTAAACACAACTATAAATCACTAAAGACAAGTTCACAAGAAATCAAATTAAGAGAGCGGCAGTATAGACTAAGTGGTTTTTCGGAACGAGCATGCCACTATGTGGCTTTAATTCTTCTGAAAATGGAAAGCTCAATATTAGATTATTCAATACTAGATGTTGAAATAAATACACACATCCGTGTTCTGGCGAAAAAATACAAAATTTTACATTTCTGCAGATAGGAGTTTGGAACCTTTACCGCAAGATTTTCAGATAACGCTTAATTAGAAGGTGTGATTTTAATTTAGGTCTTTTTACTATTTTGGGATGTATCCCCCTTTCTTAGAAATCAGGCAATTTTTCTCAAGTTCTTAGCTTTTGAACGAAACGAATTTTATATATTCGGAATCAGCATAAAAGGTCATTTTTTTTTCTTATGTATATATTGTTATCAAAATCCTATTTTCTAGAGTTTCGATTGCTATTGGGCCAGGCCGTTCCTTACTCTTAGTTCATTACCGTGAACTATTTGAACAAGGAATAGAACATACACGTGTACAATGTACAATGACAAGAACAGTATTTAAAATTTCTAGCTGGAGATATGTTAGTTGAAAAAGTGAAATCAGAATTTGGTAAGTTGTGAAAGGTGTGTAATATACTGATAAGTTTTAATGATGGTGAATCACCAACCATAAAAACGCGCGCTAACATTCAAATCCCTTTCGGCTTAAAAAAAAAATCTTGTCTGGGTTCTAAGCAAATCGCCAACAATTAATTATATCTAATTAACGTTTCTTATCATCAGCATTTTTGAAGGTTCTTTTTTGGCTGTCGTTTTTTTTGTTAAATGAAAACTGAGGCAGTTAAAAGTTAGATGGCAATTTTGTTTACGGTTAAATTCCAAAATTTATCACGATCTTGGATTATGGATCATGATTATTTTAGAATCTTGAATCTACAGCCCTCCCGTGCCCATCGGCTATGTAAATTGATGCCTTACTTTCATCAGAGGCTTGTCTTCTTTCTGCAAAATCATCAAATTGTATTGTTCCATAGCGTTCTGCTTCTCTTGGTCTGGCAGTGGTAAGACTGACTAGGCCCATAAAGAGGAAGCACATAACCTGAAAAGAAGTAATTTGATTATGTAACACATTATTTTCAACATTCAAGTTTTGTTTGAAATTACACAATATATTACACATTCAGACAAAAATTAACCGCAAAGTAAATGTAATTAATTATGTGATGGTTGTGAACAGGTTTGTTAATTGGATATAGTTTATGTATATCATACAAATATAATCTTCTCAATTATGGATGTATAGCTTCCGTTTTCTAAGACAGTCAGTGATTATCAATTTAACTAAATCTGAAGGCCCAGTAGGGTACCAACACCACCTTGCATAACGGGTTGCAGCAAGAGACTTAACTTTGTAAGCTAACCATTTGTTTATTCCCTTCCCGTTTTTTTTTGGTCTTCACATTTGTTCAGAGCCAAGTCATTTCTATTTTACTAAAAATACTATTGCCTGGTAACGCATTTGATGTAATTTAATTTATTAACATTATTCTTATTCAATCATATTCCCAAAGATTTTGAGGACATTAATCCCTGATAAACATTCCCTTGTAGTATTGTTACACATTTAGTATAGTGCTTCTGGAAAAGTGTTTCCTGGTGTGGCATGGCAATATTTTGGTGATTCAAAGGACATTTATGTGCCTAAAGGACAAAAGTTGGTTGGGAGCCACTCAGCTACAGTCTAATTTTAATATATTATCAAATTAAAAAAAGAACTTTTTCAACTGAAACTAAGGAGCAACATTAAAATTTAAAACGAATAGGAATTATTACGTATATGAGAGGGCTTGCTCCTCCTCAACACCTCGCTCTTTACTCTAATGTTTTTTAGTACTGTTAAAAACAGTTTTTTATTGTTCTAATTAAACGAACATAGTATTTCAGGAGTCGTTGTTAAGCAATTGGGACAAAATTCAAATTTCAGCGCAAAGAGAGAGATTTTGAGGAGGAGTGGCCTCCTCATATACGAAATAATTTCTGTTCGTTTTAAGCTTTAATGTTGCTGCTTACTTTCAGTTGAAACAACTTTTTTTTTTATTTTTGATCGTTTTTTAAATAATGCCAGGAAATCCGACTACACACATACAGAAAAATCCCTCCTCCTTCATGGATTTATTCTCAAGACAATTCAATCTTATTGACAATTTACCCCGGACAATTACCCTTAATGTCTTTACGCGTAAAATTGAGTCGGCAAAGGAAAGCAAGATATAAGATTAATATCGTATAGGAATTCTAGCAAATTCCCACAGTGTAAAATTTCCTCTGAAAAATTCACCCCATGGAAACTTTCCTTCCAATGAAAAATTATCCTTGTGGAAAATCCCACCAGCAGAAAATTTCTCAACACAAAAATGCATGCATACTTCCCAATAACATATACTATACGTCAACAATGGGCAAATTTTGTAACTTAAAGACCTTTTACTAGGGGCTCTGGGGGGTCCTGATATCTCCAAAGGCATAGTTATTCAGCCTTTCAACGATGCTGAACAAAATGGTTATCTCGAAATTTTTATCGAACGATTTTGATAAAAAAGGGTGTGGGAGGGGGCCTAGTTGCTCTCCGGTTTTTTAGTCACTTAAAAAGGGCTCTAGAACTTTTAATTCCCATTCAAAAGAACCCTTTTTCCTATATTATAGGACCACTGGATCGATATGATCACCCCTGGGAAAAAAAAACAAAACAAAAAATAGAAAATAAACACGCATCCGTGATCTTTCTTCTGGCAAAAAAAATACAAAATTCCACATTTTTGCAGATAGGGGCTTGAAACCTCTTCAGTAGGGTTCTGTTATATGCTAAATCTGACGGTATGACTTTCATTGTGATTCTCTGACTTTTAAGGTGTGCTTTCCCCTGTTTTTCAAAAATCATGTGAATTTTCTCAGGCTTTATAACTTTTGATGGGTAAGACTAAACGTAATGAAACTTAAATATTTAAAATCAGCATAAAAAGCTAATTTCTTTGATATTTCTATTCGCATAAAAATTCCTTTTTTTAGAGTTTCGGTTACTATTGAGCCTCATTCCTATATATAGTTCGTCATCACGAACTGTTTGATAAATATGAAGTTTGAACAGTTTGCTAAATATGAATAGTTTGATAACTATTTGAATAATACTACTGATTTCATAATTTCAGACCTATAGTGCAGACCCTTTAAACTCTATCTAAAGAAATAAAAATTTTGTACATTTTCCAAGAAGGAGGATCGAGGATGTGCCAATTTGTTGGTAAAAACTACTATTTTGGTTAGAATAGGAAGAGCAAAATGCTATTGAATGAAATTCCTGCGTCTGCACGAAATAAAGGGCAAATATAAACGTTTGGCTCGACAAAACTACGTACAGTGCTGAATAAGCGAGCATGAATAACTGCACTAGTATTCCTCATATACCTAAGAAACCCTCAAAATAAGTCTTTAATATGGATGCTGTGGGGTGATAATTCCCCTCAAATTACAAAAATACTTTTTTCTTTGTAAACAAAAATTTGCATTCATCATATTATTTTAAAAGGGGGGAAGGATTGAGGCTATACGAAAAATTTGGTCTAATACCGCTCTCTAGGGCTATAATGAAAGAAAGGTTGAGGTGGCTAGGGCACGTTGTGCGGATGAAGGATGACAGATTGCCGAAGATTGTCCTTTTCGGCCAACCATCTAGGGCTAAACGGAAAGCAGGTCGTCCCCGTCTGGGGTGGGAGGACGTCATAGAGAAAGATTTAAAGGAAATGGGAACTTCGTGGGCGGGTGTAAAAAGGGAGGCTTTGAATAGATTGGGGTGGAGGAGGAGCGTGCGAAGCAGTGTTGGCCTCAGGCGGCTTGGTGCTGCAGTGAGTTGTTAGTAGTAGTAGTAGTAGAAGGATTGAGGGATCATAATTGCCGTAAGAAAACTTAACGGGAGGGGGGCGAAGTATGTGCTACCGGGAAGTTTTATTTTTACAAAGGTTTAAACGGTAATTTTTTTTTCATTTTCCTGTTTACATTAATTATTACTTTCTTCTATTATCCTGAAAGCCAGGGGGAGCTGAGCCCCTGCTAGAATACTTTGGAAATATCCTTATAAAAATAATCAAACTTTAAGTAAAGAGCGACACTTATAGGTAGAAATCAAAACTAAAATGTAAAAACGAAAACTTGATTCCAATTTTGTAACAAGCAGATATCCTATTTTTGCTAGTTCAAAACATACATAATTGATTTAGTTAATCTTCAAAAATTAACAGAAAACAAAGTCGATCAACTCTGGTAATAAAAAAAAAACGGTTAAACTCCCCCAAAAAGGGGCTGTGATTTTCATGAGAAACGTAAAATGAAAATCAACGAATGTATATTTCCCAAATGTGCCATCTACAAAATCTCCCGTTTCTTTATTTTCAAAGAAGGTTGGTTACGCCTGCATGTCTTGTTTTTCCGGGATTAATATTATTAAATCAGTTTTACCAAATTTGAACAATATTTTTGATTGGAGTGGGCATTCTTATAAATTATATATTATAATTTAATCTCATAAATCGCCATCTCATAAATTATAATTTATAGATATGATGCTCCTTTTCATCCATAGAAGTCATTGTTCTAAATAAATTGCCGCACTCGATCGTTTTGGCACGTGCGACAGCAATTTTTGAGCTCGAACATGACAAAATGCTATCGAGCAAAAAATTTTAGAACTATTACTGGATATATTTTTCGCATTTTGAAGGCCTGCTCTTATGCATACCATTTTCTCTAAATAGATTTGTATTCAATGAAAAGTCAACTATTGGTACATACTGTTTATCTAATAAAACTAACCGGCTAAAGAATATCAATAAGTTTTGTGTAGTTTATTAAGATGTTCGCCAATGCATTCTTTTATAGCTGGAGGTAAAGGGGCTTTAAAAACCCTTTCTAGGCCCATATTTTCAAATATTTTATGACTTGGATGAATTAAATTAATGCTCAGAGGATTATAGATTCAACTTGTGAGATCCTTGCATTAAGGGTTGATGATCCTTGCAGTAGAGGTTAGGGGTTATGAGATCCTTGCATTTTTGGGTTGATCTGCCATGTGTCCCGCAACATGGGTGTTGATGGAGGTGAAAGCTCTTCTTTTAGCGCAGAAATAATTCTTAATTTTGGAAGTTTATACTATATTTCAAAAAGTTGTTACATTAAGCTACTTTTGGCGAAGCGCTGTACTGCAAAAATTCAAATTTGAAGATAAGTGTTCGTTTTGTTTTTGTTATTTTAGGGGGGTGGGGGAAGGTTAGCAGTTGTTGTAGCCTTTGACATAGTAATAATAAATTTGGGCATGGGACTAGAAAAAATAATGCAATTTCAAAACAAATTTACAACAAAATGTAAACAAAATTGCAAACAAAATTCAATTTCACATTTCAAACAAAACTAAAGGGTAAAAGACTATTTAGGTGCTTTAAAAAGATTTTTACTCTATTTCAAGTGCCTTGATAGTTTCAGCAGTCGTTTTTAGGAAATTGAAGCAAATTATCAATTTTAAATAATTGTAAAATTAAGATAGGGCAACATCCTCCAGAAAGAGAATAATACCAATTCCCTTTAAGTTTTAATGCCACTCAGTAATTTCATTGGAAAAAAAATATGTTTTCTTTTTCTTTAATAAATTAAAAGAACACTTACCATTGAGGCCAAAATCTTCATTTTAGAATTTTAAGTTCTGTTTTTCACCACTGCACAAATTCAATCTGATATCTTCTCGCAAATTTTCAATCCTTATATTGGCTAATGATAACCTTTACATAATCTTCAATGAAGGTCTTTAAAAACAACTGTAGCTGAATCTTAAATCAAAACAATTTCATTTTCTCTAATAATTGTGGTTAAGGCAATTGCAGCAAATAGCGAATATCAACCAAAATTGATAGTATAACGGAAATTTCATAAATAAGTTTTGAAAAAAAACCTCCAGTGACAAAAGTTCTTATTTAATTATGAATCAGGAATACCATCATGTATCTTTTTTGCTCTTTATTTGCAAATGAATGTGATGTCTTTCCCAAAATTTGCTTGTGAAAACAAATTCTAGTGATTTTTAAAGAAAAACTTGATGTCGACCGAAAAATGAAGGATATTGAAACAAAAAGGAACCATTGGAGTCATTATTGTCCAAATAATTCCTGAAACAAAAAGGGACCATTGGAGTCATTATTGTCCAAATAATTCCCATAAGCGGTTAATCCCCCATTTTAAAAACTAGAAAAAAACAATTGTAAATTAGTCTGTGCATCATTGTTGTTTTGTTAATATACGCCACTAGTGGGGCACTAGAACATTGTCAAGGTCCATTTAAGTGCTCTTTCGGAAACTACTGTATACAAGCTCCCTATTTAAATATATTTGTCTTTGTAATGCCATAGAAAGGTGTCACAGGCCATCAAAGGGTTAAAAAGTTTATTTAGATGTGATTCAGGAATACTAAGTACTATCTATTCCTAACTTGACCGCGAGACTTAATTACGGACTGCACTGGTTAGAACAGAACAAAAACTGTATCATAAGAATTACCGCAGATGATTATCTTTAAATGGAGCTCTACAATCCCTCAGTCCTATTAAAATACGATCATCTTGTGCATGAAGTCATTTTTAAATGTGACATATAAAAATCACTCTCCTGGTGATGAATTGTAATATGTTTGGTGCCAGAGCTCTAGACTAGTTGTGATTGTAGATGGTACAATCTTTATTTGATTTTGCAATTTAATTTTCAGGTTTCTCTCGAAAATGTAGTGTCATCCATCTTTTTTGTTTTATAGTTGTAGCAGCAGCTATAACCTATTAAAAAACAAAAACCAACTCTATGTAACCGAAGTTTAAAGACAAATTTTGGAGTGATTATTTCATAAAATTTTATCCACAGATTCTATTTAGAGCCTTGCTTTTGGCAGAAACTTTAAACGGAAATCATAACCTTCAGCGCTAATTGTGGCACTAGATGAAACGTCATTTTTGAAATGTTTGTCAATATCTGGTTACTATCTTAAAGCAAAACAGAGCAATTTTATTTGCTCTTTATTTTATTTTATATTATTAAAATTATTATTTTATATTATTATATTATATTATTATATTATTATATTATTATTTTATATTATTACTCTTTATTTTAATAAAACATATCTTTTGATCACTGTGCATAAAGTATCTGCCCAGTACTTAAATTATGGCTTACCAGATAAGCTTTCTTCTATATCTTAAAGCAAGTGACTGAGCCAGGTGAACGAAACTTTCTGGAATTTTCTCAAACATCAATTTTTTAAAATGGCTAGAATTTCTAAAATCAAGATCAAGTGACATAGATTCGTGTGTGTTATTATTTCTTGCAATTACTGGGAATTTACTGGGCAGATATTAAGGACTTCTCTTCGTGTTTGAGAAAATTGTCTAATACAAAAAAAAAAAAAATAAAAAGGATTCTTATCCCAGATGTAATTTAGGAGTTGAAGATATGGCCAACGTTCTAGCAGGGTGCCAGAAGGTTTTTATGTCAAATTTTCTTTTTTGTGATAGCCTTGAAATCCCAGGAAACAAACAGACAATTTTGAAAAGGGCAATTGTTTAGGTTTTTAAATATTCTAATGATGCTATAAAAAAAAGGAGAGGATTTTAAGTTTGTGTATTCATGTTGTTCCATTTCTGGTTGATGAAGGAGAGATTTGCGGTTTTGCCGTGATGTCATTTTTGAGGGGTTTCAGGCTCTTTCTAAAAATCCCTGCAGATTTGTTTTCAAGATAATATTTATTACTAAGACTAAGGAAATCTAATAATTACAAGTCCTGAATCAGCTTGAATTGGCAATTTTTACTCAATAGATTGCTTTTCTCAGCAACATGTTCTGAAACTCTTTGTTCCTATGTATTTTTACTTTTTGGGGCCCCATTAAGGGTCTTAAAATTTAATTTACCTCAGAAACGATTATGGAATTTTAAACAGCATAAAAAAGAGGCCAAGTGATGTATTCACTCTCATCCTAGCTAAGTTATGCTGCAAACTACAAAATTTACCGAATTTACTTTCTATGGTTATGCCATTTAATGGAATTAGAGCTACTGGAAAATTTGCAGTGCTGAATAAAACTGCAGTGCTGAAAATATTGAACATTTTTTGAATGTGTAAGGCTCCTGTGTCATTCCATATGATATGTTTATTGTTCCTAGAATACCTGGGAGTCTAATAGAAGACCCTCAATGGGTGGCTTTACTTCATTTATTCTGGAAATTTTTACCACTGTAAATATTATTAACAACTCACCGCAGCGATTCTCCAGAGACCAACACAGTTACGCACGCTCCTCCTCTATCCTCGATCCAAAGCTTTTCTCTTTGTATCCTCCCAAAACGTTCCAGTTTCACTTCAATCCTTCCCTCGACCAACTTCCGCCCCATTCACGAACGGCCTTCTTTTCCTTTGGTCCTAGACACTTTTACAAAATATTGGACTTTGACAATTTGTTATCCTTCATGTTCAATGTTTTTTTACTAACTCAGTTTGTGCTAAGGAGTCTTCTTATATGTAAATGCTTTGATTGTGTTTTGGTCACTTCTTATCTGTCTTTTTTTGCTTAAATGACCTGGAGGTGGGGTAAATGATGTTCAAATCTTAATTAGCAAAGTTGATAAATACAATAAAAATTGAGCCTGGTAATTATTTCTGTAGGTTAAGGAGCAAGAAATATTTAGATTTTTCGCTTTTGGTAAATTGTCAATCCATTTTCAACTGGAAAAGGGATACTATAGACGGTGACAAGTTTTAATTTTTTTAAGTAATTGATCAGCTGATACAGCCGGATACAGAATGGAGCAACCCAAATAACAGGGGGATGACAATAGGTTACCTCACCTTGGATTTATCAAATGACTTTCTAATTACTATAAAAAAAAATTAGCTTCTAGTAAAGTGCTCTAAGAATCCTTGTTTGTTGATCAAACAGTTCGTGGTAACAAACTGTAAGTAAGGAGCCACCCAGCTCAATAGTAACCAAAACTCTAAAAAACGGAATTTTGATATCTTTAGATCCATCAAACGAATTGGATTTTTATGCTGATTAAATAAAAAAAAACAAGTTTCATTAAGTTTAACCTTACCAATCAATGGGGAAACTCCCACTAAAAGTGATAGAATCTTAATGAAAATCAAGCCATCATATTCAGCGTATCAGAAAACCCTACTGTAGAGTTTTCAAGCTCCTATCCACAAAAATGTGGAATTTTGCATTTTTTACCAGAAGAAAGATCACGGATGCGTTTTTATTTTTTTTTTCCAGGGGTGAACGTATGGTTACAGTGGTCATAAAATGTTGCGGGGGGACTCATTTGAACGGAAATTAAAAGTACCATTTTTAAGTGACCAAATAATCGGAGGGCAACTAGGCCCCCTCCCACGCTCATTTTTTCCAAAAGTCACCGGATCCAAATTTTGAGACAACCATTTTGTTAAACATAGTCGAAAACCTAGTAGATATGTCTTTGAGGATGACTTAATCACCCAAAGTCCCCAGGGGAAGGGCTACAAGTTATGAACTTTGCCCATTGTTTACATATAATATTTGTTATTTGGAAGTATGCTGATGTTTTCAAGAGGAATTTTTTCTCGTGGGGAGAGGGTCAGAGGAGGGAGCTGCATGGAAGGATCTTTCCATGTACGATATTGTCATGGGGGAAGGGACATTTCTATGAGGGGGGCACCAGATTTCTCGGCATTATTTAAAAAAAACGATCAGAAATTAAATAAAAAAAACAAGTTTTTTCAACTGAAAGTAAGGAGTAACATTAAAACTTAAAACGAACAAAAAGTATTACGTATGTTAGGGGGTTCTCCCCCTAGTCAATACCTTGCTGTTTACGCTGAAGTTTGTTTAGTACTTAAAAAAAGCTATCTATTCTAATTAAACGGCCTTTGTGATTCAGAGGTCATTCTTAAAGAGTTGGAACAAAATTCGAACTGTAGCGTAAAGAGCGAGATTTTGACTAGGGGGGGACACCTCATTTACGTAATAAAAATATACAAATATAGAATTTCGTTATGTAAGTTATTTCGTAAGTTACGTCAGATCAAAACTTCGAGAAAGCCATTTAGCCAAGAAAAGTAAAATTAATATGAAGATTTCTTTTTGATTATTCATGTACGGTGAGTCAAAATCAAAGCTGCATTAATTCAAAAACATTCAGAAATTAAACAAACAAAACAAGTTTTTTTTAACTGAAAGTAAGGAGCGATATTAAAACTTAAAACGAACAGAAATTATTACGTATGTTAGGGGTTCTCCCCTTAGTCAATAACTCGCTCCTTACGCCTAAGTTTGTTTAGTACTTTCAAAAAAGCCATCTATTCTAATTAAACGGCATTTGTGATTCAGGGGTCATTCTTAAAGAGTTGGAACAAAATTCGAACTGTAGCGTAAAGAGTGAGATTTTTGACTAGGGGTAGAGCCCCTCATTTACGTAATAAAAATATATAAATATAGAAGTTTGTTATGTAAGTTATTTTGTAAGTAACGTCAGATCAAAATTTCGAGAAAGCCATTTAGCCAAAAAGTAAAATTAATATGAAGATTTCTTTTTAACTATTCATGTACGGTGAGCCAAAATCAAAGCTGCATTAATTCAAAAACGTTAAGAAATTAAATAAAAAAAAGTTTTTTTTTAACTGAAAGTAAGGAGCAACATTAAAACTTAAAACGAACAGAAATTATTCCATATATGAAAGGGGCTGTCCCCTCCTCAACGCCTTGCTCATTTCACTAAAGTTTGACTCTTTCTCACCAGTCTATTTTTTAAAACAATAAAAAACTTTAGCGTAAAGAGCAAGGCGTTGAGGAGGGACAGTTTTAATGTCGCTCCTTACTTTCAGTTAAAAAAAACTTTTTTTTATTTAATATAAATTCTAAAGCGGAGATTTTATCATGCGTAATCTGTTGCGATCTCCAAGTGGATCTCTTCATTTCTTCAGATCTTTGACGGGTTTTTGGATACAATATGAGTTGCTCCGTGTGAGCTTATCAAAATATGTAACCTGAATTTATATGATCTTGCTTCTTCTGTCACAATGGATTCTCCATGAGCTTTGCTTGCAGCTGAAACTTTATCAACAGTATGTATACCAACATTTGTAACAATAATTAGGCGTTTTTTATCCAAAATACTTTCTTTTCTCTCAATTTGGAGCAGAATTTTGTACTAATGAGTGATCTGGCGGACTATTTTCCAGTCTTTTCTGTGTTCAGCTCTAAGAAGAAGGAAACGAATCGGGATACCCCTACCTTAGGCTCAACTGCTTTAAAATTGGCTGAAATTGAGTTAGCCATTCTTGTATGACAATTACCAGCGACTTTACGGAATAATTTTGACAAGGACACGGGTTATTACTCACAGTTCGACTTGTTTTTATGAACCAATTAGAACTTATTTACTGTATTTATTTGTGCCTCCAAGCTCAAAAAATTGACACCTTGAATCCGCGGTTAACAGAGGCTGGAAAAAGGAAAAACTGTCGTTGTAAACCTGACAAGTCAATAATGTCAATGTTAAATGCAGCTGCTGCTCACCTTAAGTGTTCTAAAATCTATAGGAGTATCTATACTCCTATAGTCTCCGTATATACTTTATATTCCTTATACCTCATAGTCTATACTCCTTATGCACTTTGATTGTGAAGGATCACCTATCTATTTAAAGGAATGTTCAAGGTGTGGGAAGGATATTCAAAAAGCTTTGGCAAGCGATTGATTCCACTTTTAAAAATTTGCTTCCATGATCTTGTATAATTCTACTTTTAACCCTTGACTCCCCGTTCTTTAATACGATAAAAGGCTCAACATTTTCTGCTCCTCATTCCATACCCACCACATAAATTAAATTCCTTTTTCCCTCAATTATCTCTCGTATGACAAGATTTTTAAAATTGTCTTTCGAAAACAGAATTTTTCCCAGTTCACATCAGAAGGCTCGAGTGAGTAACTTCTATAAAGATAGAGCTTGTAGTAATCAAGCTAAATAGCAACCATTATTTTAAGTTTCTATATTTAGCTAATCTTTTCAAAAATGGTATACTTTCACAGTCTGCTTACCTTTTTAGAAGTAATGGAATTTTTATTAATGCCATTTTCGCTTTTGAGCTTAGCTATTCTTTCCCACATGGGCTAATCTTTAAAATTTTCTCAAATTCAGCCCTTGGGGTTCCTGCCACTATATTTGTTGCCTTTGCTAACGTATCAAATTAGTTGTTTCGTTTGAAAGAGTAATTCTATGGTTCAACGCTAACTTCCTGTCTTCAAATTTTGCCAGGTCGAGCTCCTTAATTTTCTCCTGAATTTTCAGGCTTGCCCTTAACTATTGAGAATCTTTTCTTAGAGAGGCCTACATTAAATTTTGTCAGTGAATTTTTTCACGTCCGGCCCATGATCAACCAAAATACTCCCATGCCTACCGATGGGGCTGTCGAAAGGGTCTGTCCCCTCCTCCACGCCGCGCTCTTTACGCTAAAGTTTGACTTTCTCACAACTCTGTTTGATTTAAACAATAAAAAACTTTAGCGTAAAGACCGAGGGGTTGAGGAGGGGACAGCCCCTTTCATTTACGGAATAATTTCTGTTCGTTTTAAGTTTTAACGTCGTTCCTTACTTTCAGTTAAAAAAAACTTGTTTTTTTATTTAATATAAAATAAGGACGGGCCGGAACTTTTCAAGATGGGAGATTGTAAACTTCTGGTTAAGGGTTTCCAATATTTCAACTGCAATGATTTGAATAACATATTTCTTAAATTTATTGGTCGCCATTTGCGAGCGGTTTCAACCTCGTTTTAAAAATTTCCCAGAAATTTGTGTCGTTATTGACTCTTAGAGTTAAGACAAAAATTATATTTGTTAGCCCTGAATCGAGTTTTTTTTTCATTGTTAGTTTATTTTTCAAAACACATTTATTCAATTTTAAATTACTACAGCGGCTTTTAGGATTTTGGAGAGGAGATTTGGAATCGTTGTTTGGAAGTTTAGGATATTACAAAATACAGATTATAATAATTAGCTTGTTATGCTAATCAGCCTTTCTCCTCAAGAACAGGCATCCCGCCATTTTTTTCCCCATTAGCACTTTCCGAAGGGATTATAAGGATTAATTTATTACAATCACAGGAATACAAGCATTAACTTTATATGAGCCTTTAAAAAGCTCTCTGCTGTGTTTTAGCCCCTCCACTTCTAAAAAAAAGAGATTAGTGATAAACAGACTAGAATCTGATTTTCCTGAAAATTAGAAAATTGGGCACTGGAACCTCCATTTAAGCATTTTGGACGATTTCGGTCCATTTAAGCATTCGGATCCAGAACCGATTATGTAACAAATTCTTATTAATCTGTTTTCACTATCAACTATTACTATTGCTTTTGCAATCGATGTTCCTGAGGCAACTTTAAATAAAACGTTTGTCTCACTAGACTGCTTTTTTTTTCAGATAAGTTTTCAGCTTAAGGTTACAACTAGCCGTAGTTTCCATTAAATTTTGATACTAAATTACGCAGCAGCTATCCGAAAAGTCCTTGATTAACGATAATGTGATGGCTGCCACCAGTAAATATAAAGAATGAAACATATCAAAAAAATGTCAGATTTAAACTGAAAACTGGTGACAAAGAGAAAACTTTAAACTGTAAAAATGAAGATTTTTGTGTCAATGGTAAGTGGTTATTCTTCTTTATTCAGTTTTTTTTTCAAATGAAAGTAGAGTATGGCATTACAATTTAAAACAAACCGAAATCATTCCACCCTGTCAGGGACGCTGCCCCCTACTCCTTAGTTTCCCACACTTCATGTCAAAACTCCAGGTTTTGACCGAATTTTTTAAGAGCGAATGCTTATTTACAGAAGTAATTCAAAGAGGATGAGGAATATTTTTAAAAAATAGAACACCTTAGCATAAAGAATTTAGGCTTGAGAAGCAAAAACATCCCTGATATAATAATATAATAATGATATATAATATAATATGTAATAATGGTATATATAATTTCTGTTTGTGTCAAGTCTTAATGTGGCTATTCACTTTCATTTAAAAATATCTCCTTTTTTTATTTAATGTCTATTCGCTTTGAACATTAAACCCAAAGCTACCATAAATATGTGGTGGGCTACCATTCCTGGAAACCCACTCTTTAGGCTATATCAAAATTTAAATTATCAAGAACAGTACTTCAACTAAAAATGTTCGGTAGAAGTTCAATGGGACACTGGAAGGGGAGATTGGGGGCAATACCTCCCTCCCTTGTAGGCAAGCAAGACGACATCGTAAAATATACATAAATATGGAAAATATGTATCTATTCCTTTTTAATTCTAAATAACAACAGAGTTTTTCGTAGCACTTGCCCCTCCCCCCACCTTATCTCTTCAGAAATAATGTGGAAACACTTACGATCTTAGTATTTCTCTCCATTTTGTTTAGCTAATCAAATGAATTTGATCCTCAATGGTAAACTCTAAAATAATCCTTTAATTAGAGGAGAGTTATCCGTCCACAGTACCAAAATTACAGTTTTAGTAAAAAGTATGGAATTGAAGGAATCTTATAGATTGGTTTACAAAATTTTCCTCTTCTCCACCAGCCTCCTTCTGCAGTCATCCGAATGTTCACCATCATTTTTAAATTTTTATCATTTTTGAGGCTTCAGCATATCCATCTCCTCATCAATACAAAACCCTTTGGCCCTACTGAATAGAAACTGATACATAAATATACACCAACATAGATAATTTAAAAAGCCTCAAATGAACCTACTTTTTTAAATAAAACTTGAATATAAATTTTTACGCTAAGCTTTCATTCTGTTTGGAACACCAGGATCTATATCAGTGGTATAACATAACTGTTTTTGAAATATAATAGCTCCTTAGCCCTTCCTGTAGTTTTTTTTTCGATTATTTTGATTCGACTAGAGGTCTCAGTATTTAATTTGATTAAATAAAAAAAAAACAAGTTTTTTAAACTGAAAGTAAGGAGCGACATTAAAACTTAAAACGAACAGAAATTATTCTGTATATGAAAGGGGCTGTCCCCTCCTCAACGCCTCGCTCTTTACGCTAAAGTTTTTTATTGTTTTGAAAAATAAAGTTGTGAGACAGAGTCAAACTTTAGCGTAAAGAGCGAGGCGTTGAGGAGGGGACAGCCCCTTTCATATACAGAATAATTTCTGTTCGTTTTAAGTTTTAATGTCGCTCCTTACTTTCAGTTTAAAAAACTTGTTTTTTTTTATTTAATTTCTGATCGTTTTTTAGTTAATGCAGCTTTTATTTGCATAAAAATTTTACATTTCTTTTGCTAAATGGATGTCTTTACAAATTAACTTACGTAACTAACTTCTATATTCGTATATTTTTCTTCTGGCAAAAAAAATACAAAGTTGCAGATTTTTGCATATATGAGCTTGAAACCTATGTAATAGGGTTTTCTGATACGCTGAATCTGACGGTGTGATTTTCATTAAAATTCTTTAACTTGTAGGGGATATTTCCCCCCTCTTTAGAAAGTCGAGTAAATTTTCTCAGGTTCGTAGCCTTTGATGAGTAATACTAAACTTAATAAAATTTATATATTTAGAATCAGCATTATAAACACATTCTTTTGATACATTTATTGACATCAAAATTCCGTTTTTAAAAGTTTCGATTACTATTGAGCCGTATCGCTTGCTTTTTTATTGTTTTTTTTTTGTTACGTATATGTTATTACGTATATGAAGGGGTTCTCCCCTTAGTCAATACCACGCTCTTTACGTTAAAAGTTAAAAAAAAAGTTTTGATTCACAAACCCCTGAATCACAAAGGCCGTTTAATTAGAATAGATAGCTCTTTTGAAAGCACTAAAAAAAACTGTAGCGTAAAGAGCGAGGTATTGACTTGGGGGAGAACCCCCTCACTTACGTTATAATTTCTGTTCGTTTTAAGTTCTAATATTCCTTCTTACATTTCAGTTGAAAAAACTTGATTTTTTTATTCAATTTCTGATCGTATTTTAAATAATGCTTGGAAATCCGGCGCCCCCTTCATAGAAATGTCCCTTGCCCCAAAGAAACATCCTCCACGGAAATATTCTTCAGAGTAACCCCCTCCTCTAGCCCCCCCCCTCTAGAAAAAATCCTTCCTGAAAATGGTTGTATACTTCCCAATAACCAATAAATAATGCTGGCAAGTCTGGCGCCCCCTTCATGGCAATTTCCCTTCCCCCATGAAAACTTCCTTCATGAACAGATCCTCCAACATAACCCCCGACCCACCCTTCCCTCCCACTACCAGAAAAAAAACTCCTGAAAACTTCTGTATACTTCCCAATAACCAATACTATATGTTAACATGGGGTAAAGTTCATAACTTTTAGCCCTCCCTCTGGGAACTTCGGGGGATTAAGTCATCCTAAAAGACATATTTATCATATTTTCGACCATGCTGAACAAAATGGCTATCTCAAAATTTTGATCGGGTGACTTGGGGAAAAAATAAGCGTGGGAGGGGGCCTAGTTGCCCTCCATTTTTTTGGTCACTTAAAAAGGGCACTAGAACTTTTAATTTCCGTTCCAATGAGCCCTCCCACGATATTCTAGGACCACTGGGTCGATACGATTACCCCTGGGAAAAAAAAAAAAAACAAACAAACAAACAAACAAACAAATAAACACGCATCCGTGATCTTTCTTCTGGCAAAAAATGTAAAATTCCACATTTTTGTAGATAGGAGCTTGAAACCTCTACAGTAGGGTTCTCTGATACGCTGAATATGATGGTGTGATTTTCATTAAGGTTCTATAACTTTTAGGGGGTCTTTCCCCTTTTTTTGAAAATCAGCCAAATTTTCTTAGGCGCGTAACTTTTGATGGGTAGCACTAAACTTGATGAAAGTTATATATTTGAGATCAGCATTGAAATCTGATTCTTTTGATATATCTATTGGTATCAAAAACCCGTTTTCTAGAGTTTCGGTTACCATTGAGCCGGGTCGCTCCTTACTTACAGTTCGTTACCACGAACTGTTTGATCACTGTTTGGACCTCTTTGTGGCAAAATTGTTGTTTATAGACACACAGTGACGGAAAACACTGATTTGTAGTTTCTTTTGCTGGTAAACCAGGGCACTAAAACCTTTAATTTTTCTCTTAGTGAGCCCTATCAAGCACAACACTTTCTACTTTTGTTTCATGATGTAATTTTCATATTTTTTAAAATTAAACTGAGTTTTCAGGCTTGTAGCTTTTGGTGACAAAGCCTAACTTTAAATTAAACTCAATAGGCTACATACTTTTAGTGGTAAACAAAGGGATTCTTAAATCCTGAAAATGATCAAACAGTTCGTGGTAACGAACTGTAAGTAAGGAGTGACCCGGCTCAACAGTTACAGAAACTCTAAAAAACAAAATTTTGATACCAATAGGAACATCAAAAGAATCAAATTTGTATGCTGATTTCAAATATATAAGTTTTATCAAGTTTAGTCTTACCCACCAAAAGTTACGCACCTGAGAAAATTTGCATCATTTCCAAAAAAGGGGGAAACAACCCCTAAAAGTCATAGAACTTTAATGAAAATCACACCATCAGATTCAGCGTATCAGAGAACCCTACTATTGAAGTTTCAAACTCCTCTCTGCAAAAATGAGGAGTTTTGTATTTTTTGCCAGAAGAAAGATCACGGATGCGTGTTTATTTGTTTGTTTTTTGTTGTTTTTTATCCCAGGGGGGATCATATCGATTCAGTAGACCTAGAATATCTTGAGAGGGCTCATTCGAACGGAAATTAATGGTTCTATTCCCCTTGTTAAGTGACCAAAAAATGGAGGACAAGTTGGCCCCCTCACGCTCATTTTTTCCCGAAGTCATCCAATCAAAATATTGAGATAGCCATTTTGTTCAGCATAGTCAAAAATCTAATAAATACGTTTTTGTGGATAACTTAATTCCCACAGTTCCCGGGGGAAGGGATGCAAGTTATGAAGTTGGCCCATTGTTTATCTATAGTATTGGTTGATGGGAAGTATACAGACGTTTTCAGGAGGGATTTCTGGTGGGAGGGGGTCGGAGGAGGGGTTTACGGGGGAAGATCTTTTCATGGAGTATGTTTCCTTGGGGGAAGGGACATTTATATGAAGGGGGCACCGGATATCCCAGCATTATTTAAAAAACGATCAGAAATTAAATAAAAAAATAAGTTTTTTTTCAACTGAAAGTAAGGAGCAACATTAAAAGTTAGAACGAACAGAAATTATTACATATATGAGGGGTTCAACCCCAAGTTAATAACTCGCTCTTTACGCTAAAGTTTTTTTACTACTTTCAAAAGAGCTATCTATTCTAATTAACTTGCCTTTGTGATTCAGGGGTTTGCGGTACGAACGAAATCGAACTTTAGCGTAAAGGGCAAGGAATTGACTAGGGGATGAACTCCCTTTTTATATTTAGTAAAAACATACGAATATAGCAGTTCGTTATGTAAATTAATTTGTAAGTTACGTCAGAACAAAATTAGGGGAAAGCCATTTAGCCAAAAAAGGTAAAATTAATATGCAAATTGTGTTTTAATTATTCATGTACGGTGAGTAAAAATCAAAGCTGCATTAGTTCAAAAACGTTCAGAAATTAAATAAAACAAATAAGTTTTTTTTTTAACTGGAAGTAAGGAGCAACATTAAAACTTAAAAGGAACAGAAATTATTCCGTATATGAAAGGGGCTGTCCCCTCCTCAACGCCTCGCTCTTTACGCTAAAGTTTGACTCTGTCTCACAACTTTATTTTTTAAAACAATAAAAAATTTAGCGTGAAGAGCGAGGCGTCGAGGAGGGGACAGCCCCTTTCATATGCGGAATAATTTCTGTTCGTTTAAGTTTAAATGCCGCTCCTTACTTTCAGTTAAAAAAAACTTGTTTTTTTTATTTAATATATTTAATAACCAAGAGTACTAATTATTTCTTTTTTAACTGACAGCTGATTAACTTGAATGTGGCAAAAGACAACGTAAAAATAAATTAAAAATGTTCCGCCATGGCTAATTTATACGAGCCGTCATGGTATACCACATAAAGGATTTATAAAAAAAAAATTCTGATAGGAAACCCTACAGCCTACCATCTGTGATCGAACGCAATAAGGAATGCTGCCAGAAAGCCAATGTTGTCGAGGATGGAGGGGGGATGGGAAGGCTTTGAAATGAAAAGGCATAATTTTAGTTAAAGAAAGCTATTCATATGCGTTCGTAGGAATTTTTTATTTTCAAACAAAACAAATTTCGGGTCTAAATTCATTTCAGGACAATTGCGGGCAATTAAATAAGGATGTAGTTACCAAGTGAGATTTTATTCTGTTCCTTTTCCCAACTACTGAGCCTTGTCCCAAGATAAAAAAAGTAAAGAATGCGAAATTAGATTCATAGTCCCTACTGTCGGTGCTGATCTCCGTTTCATGGCTCTTCAGCAAGGAAGTGCTATGGGAAGTCAGGGTCCAGCCATCCTGTGCTTTCACACACCCTTCCTTGTTTACTTTCCTCAGCTTAATAAAGATATCCATTTAGAGATAGGGTCAGCCCTGGCTGAGCTTACAGAGTTACACCGATGGTCTCTGTTCCAAGCCAAGTAACCAGTGTCACCAGGGCTCGAAGCCCTGTCTTCACTGACAATGGATTTTAAGTCAGGAATGTTAACCCCACGGTAGCCACAGACTACTGGAATTAATTAATCTGGTTTAGACGACGAGCCCTAACTACTCCAGAAAAACAGATATCCTACTCTTATGATTGCAATGTATATATTCGTATAGCATCCGAAAACTATAGCTGCTTAATAGTTCCACTCACAGTCTTTCCCTACCACATTATGGTATCTTTCAGTGTAGGACAATTTCAGTGTCTAAGTCTAATACCGTGATTCCCAACGTGGGGCACAGGCCCCGCTGTTGGGGCATGGCAATATTTTGGTGGGTCATCGGCAGGATGTGCACCCTGCGGCTGACAATACTTTAGAGCCTTAGTTCTTAGAGAAAAAAAATTCTTGTGAATGATCTCACATTGAAATGCATTTAAATAGCAAAAAAAACACATCATATAGTTTACGTAGAACTTAACTCTCGCATGCATGAGCTTTAGGCAACCAAATATTCATGCATCTGACCCCAGGTGCAACTGAAACCCCGTTTGACTGAGCCCCTGTGTAACCCAACTATCGTTCAACTGAACCCTATTTGACCTAACCCACATGCAACTGTACTCCCGTGCAATTAAGCCTCAATTAACTGAGTTTCCTTGCAAATTAACCCCTGTTTAACTAGACCTAAGTGCAACTCAAGCTCATTTAACTGAACCTATGTACAACTCAACCCCCATTTAACCGGGCCCCCGTGCAACTTAACCCCATTTGACTGAACCCTCAACTGAAGGTTCCCTCAACTGAGCCCCCATTTAGATCAACAACCGCTTAACTCAACTCTTTGTTAACTTAACCCTTATGTAACTCAATCCCCACGTAAATCTAGCCCTGTTTTACTGAACTCAACTCACGGCCTAAGAATAAATTTGAACTAGTGCCTGATTAGAGGCAAAGATTTGTTTCAAGCTTACTTCGCAGTTTCTAACTTATATTACCCATTTGGGCAAGCTAAACTAATTTTGACCAAAGACAAAGAGCCGGCAGAGCTACGATTGCAGCTAATTTTGTTCACTGGCAGTCCAGGAAAAAGCTTCTCTTTCAGGAGGCCGTTTGCGCGCATCTTTTCGTTCATGGTAAAGTTAGTAATGCTCTAATCAAGCTGGATATTATCCAGTCTTCATACAAATAACCAGATTTGGATTTTTTTTTTTTCCCCTCCTTGATAAAATATTATAGTTAATTTGTTTTAAAATGTGTGAATGAAGAGGAGGGATGGTCGTTGACTTGAGACCTTAAATATAAAATTATAAATAACTTTTTTTCTGTTGGAGGCTAAATTTTATTCGTATGTAATCTCTAGTCTAGGAAAACACAAAAGTCAAAAAGATTAGAAGAACAATTGAGAGGTATTGGGAAGAAACTAAAGTTTTACAGGCCCAAAAATTTCTGCTGGAGAAAAAGGTCCCAAAAGACTATCATAATGGCTGTGATTATTATACTTGTAAGCAGGTTTTGAATAGTGAATCAACCGTCTTGATTTAGAACCTTGGGTGAAGTATGCTATGTAATATAAAAACCAGTCACAAGTTAATGCACCCCTTTATGGGGAGGGGAAAATAAAACACAGATTCTGAGAACCTTAGGTGTTTACCCATTCCAACGCCTCTACAACGTTCCAGTGACCGGCTAGTGCTGGGAAAAAAAGAAATAGAAGACATGTCCGGGTATCAATCCCTTTTTCGTAATTTCCAAGAATATGTTCATAACTACTCTTAGTGACAAAACCAAAATGAATAGCCTCTATCATTGTTGAATCAGTTTTGTATTTGAATGATATTTTTTCCACTTGATAGTGTTTTCAAAAGTATTTTTTTCCACTTGCAAAGGCGACTGGGAAAAAGGTATTCAAGGTGGGGATTCTAACCCCCAGTTTATGGGTTCTAGATCATGTAGATTTCAGTGGTAGTACTTTTATGGCTTCAAGCCTTTACACTCTAGAAATTAAATTAAAGTCGTATTTTGGTGTTATAAGGCCGTTTATGGTGGATTTGTCATGACAAAGTTATAAAAAGTGCCTAATGTGAATATTAGCTTCCAAATGGCACTGAACAGATCTCTACGATATTCTAGTAGAGAAATAAAACAAAAAAAAGAGAGCCTTATCAGCATTTCTAGCTCTGTTTAAAGATTCCCAAAAGTGTTTTTTATGATTGTGTCTACTAAGGGCCGTGTTTTTTCTGTACTATGATGTAGCCATTGATACCTTCAAGTGTGTTCGGGCCCTGGGATTGCAAATTTTTGGGAATTCTCAAATACATAGGACAGAAGAATAAAATTTTGCTTTTTAGAGGGGGGGAGGTAGTTTTAAATCGAAGTGGCATTAAAAAACAAACAAAAGAATTGACCAATAAAAAAAGACCATTTCATTCGAATCAACATTTCTCAGCTCCGACAAAGCGGGCTGAATTACATTTTCTATTTATATTGCTGATTTGAGGATGGTTGAGCTGAATACCATTGATTTGAATGGGGGTTGAGTCAGACATGTTTGGGTTAAATGAGGATTAAGTTAAATAAAAGTTGAATTACACGTGAGTTAAGTTGAATGTGGGCTGAAATAAATGAAGGGGGGTTGAGCTGCACGAGGCTTTAGTTACACGGAGGTTGAGTTGAATGAGGGTTGAGCTGAATTGTGTTGAGCTGCATGGATGTTGCGCCGAGTGACGGTTTAGTTGCATTGGGGTTTAGTTGAATGGTGGATCAATTAAATGGGATTTGAGTTTTACGAGTGTTCAGTTAAACAGGGGTTGATTTGCATGAGAGTTCAGTTAAATGAGAGTTGGGTTGCACGATGTTTCTGTTGCATAGCGTTCAGTTACAAACTGTTTAGTTTAATGAGCGTTCATGTGTACGGTGATTGAGTTGCATGAGGGTTCAGTTGAACGGGGCTATGTTACACGGAGGTTCAGTTGCGCGAGGGTTCATTTATACGGGGTTCATTTACACGAGGGCTCAGTCACAATTGAACCACACGATAGTAATGTAATGACGTTATACATTGTATAAAGGGTGTTTTATTTGGGCACTATTTTTCATTAGTATAAAACATACCTAGAGGAGGAAGACCCAAAATAGACGCCAAGTTAATGGCGTTTTAAGTTTCTTTTAGGTGAACACCCATAGAATTTTTAATAACAAAATTTAAATACCACGAGGGGGAATCAGGATTTCAGAAATGCCTAGGTGGGGTATAGCCTAAATTGGATAGAAGCCACTGATCTAATATATTGCGTATTGCAAATAGAATATAACCGTTCAAATTTCTTTTTTTACGCGTAAGAAACAAACACTTTTTCAGGTTGTTTGTGTCACATTTATATGCTTATTCAGTTTTGCTGCTGCCCGTCCAAGAGGAGGAGAAGGTTTTAGAAGAGATCAATTTGATGATTTAATAACTAGAAGACAGGGCTCTGAGGAAGGTAAGCCATCAGTGGTATTTGGCAGTGATCAGGGGTAGTTCTGCACGCTTATAATCCTAGGATATCCAAGATTTTCCCAAATCTTGGAATTATACTAAACAATGCCGCCATCTACTTTTTAATTGCCTCAAAGTAGATGCTCTCATTTAACAATCTATTGGCAAACACCAGTGACCTCCAACAAAGCCATTAATTGACGATAATTTATCAATAGCAGATGAAAAGAAACGACAATCAAACCCATTTCATCGGTAGAGTGCTAACAAAAATTTTACACGCTAAGAATAGCTGTATTACCTGCTATTTTCATGTTTGTTTTTTTTATGCAGGAAGGTTTACCATAAACTAAATTTTAGCCAGAGTCTTTTGTTATTAGTTTGTCACTATATTTGTTACAGATTTCCCACTAAAAATTTCCAACACTCTTCTTTTCACTGTGCAATGTTAGTGTTAAAATAAGCAATTATCTTAATCAATTTCCTGACCATAGATTAAGGGCTATAAGATAAGTTGGGGCTTTAGATAAAAATTGACTCTGCAGTTTCTTTCCCTATTTTGAACCACTTTCTCATAAGCTCCTTGCTTCAGAAGGTTATTAATTTAACTCTTTTCAAACAAAAACACTCTTATGTTTTCTACTATACTCGGCAAAAGGAGCTGAGCCAAGTAACAGCTACGTTAAACACAGACACTTTGGTCTACAGAGGGTGCCTTGATCAAACCCGTTCCCTAATTGAGCATGATGTGCTAGATGTGCAGGTGTTCACAGTGGAACATATACTATTTCCTATCCTTCCTATATATATATATATATATATATATATATATATATATATATATATATATATATATATATATATATATATATATATATATATATATATATATATATATATATATATATATATATATATATTATATATATATATATATATATATATATATATATATAATATATATATATATATATATATATACATATATATATATATATATATATATATATATTATATATATATATATAATATATATATATATATATATATATATATATATATATATATATATATATATATATATGTATATATATATATATATATATATATATATATATATATATATATATATATATATATATATATATATATATATATATATATATATATATATATATATATATATATATGTATATATATATATATATATATATATATAATATATATATATATATATATATATATATATATATATATATATATATATATATATATATATATATAATATATATATATATATATATATATATATATATATATATATATATATATATATATATATATATATATATATATATATATTTGCCTTCCTATATATATATATTTTCCTATATATATTATTATTTCCTATCCTTCTCCCAAAATCGACTTTTCTTAGATATATTTTTACTTATACTCCCTAATTGCAGAGTAATTGCAACTTTATAACAAATTAAAATTTTAAAATAATTATGATAGTTTTTAGTGATTTTTACGAAACAAACCTGGGCAATAAGACAAAAAAACAATGTTCATAAAAAAATGTGCTTGGAGAATCAATAAACTCTTTGGTCAGTTTTCAGAAGCTTAAAAAAGAGCTAATCTATGAGTGAAACTCCTAGAAAATTTCTGGACAATTAAAAAAGATATATATTTTTTTTGGCCAATCCCTAATAAAATACAATTAAACACATTTTTGCAGCTGTTTTCTTTGAAATGTTGAAAGTTGGACATATTTTTAAGACTTCCAGAAAACGCTAGAGGCATTAAAAAACAGAGTATCAAAGAAACAGAGTATACAAAGCATCAATAAAAATGTGAAATGCGTCAATAGAATTGTAAACTTCGGTTTGGTTTCTGTAAGGTGATATCCTATAATTGCTTTGTTTTTCTTTTTATTTAGGAAACAAGCCAAACAGAGATGAGAAAGCCAGATTTTATGGAGGGTATGGCTTTGGCTATCCACCCATATATTATCCGTATATTGGCTACGGCGGATACGGCTACGGCTACGGAGGATATGGACCCTATGGTGGATTTTTCTAAACTGTAAATGTTATGAAATAATTGTGAAATTTCTGTTACTTGTTTGTTAACCTAATTTTATCCAATAAACATATATATACATTTTTTTTTTATACGCACTTTCACCATTATCTAGACATACCTTAGGAATTTATAGAAACTACAAGAATCCATAGTTTCAGCTACTGAGAAAATGTAGCATTGTATAAGTAACTTTAATTTCGACATATTCTACAACTCTGAAAATCCTGATAAACACTGTATTAGTAGAATTTCTCAAAAACAAAATAGAGTACATTAGATCTAGATGTATTTTTCCAAAATATAGATGAAATCTATCAGACTGTCCATGTACATAAAGAAACAAGTGATTTCAACAAAACTGAAAATATCAAACAGTTCGTGGTAACGAACTGTGTGACCCGGCTCAATAGTAACCGGAACTCTTAAAAACGGAATTTTGATACCAACAGATACATCAAAAGAATCAGATTTTTATGCTGATTCCAAATTTATAAGTTTCATCAAGTTTAGCCTACTCATCAAAAGTTAGGCACCTGAGAAAATTTGCCTTATTTTCGAAAAAAGGGGGAAACCCCGTTTAAAAAATCATAGAACTTTAATGACAATCACACCATCAGATTCAGCGTATCAGTGAATCCTACTATAGAAGTTTCAAGCTCCTATCTGCTAAAATATGGAATTTTGTATTTTTGGCCAGAAGATCACGGTTGCGTCTTTATTTATTTTTTTTTCCAGGGGTGATCGTATCGACCCAGTGGTCCTAGAATATCACGGGAGGGCTCATTCGAACGAAAATTAAAAGTTCTAGTGCCATTTTTAAGTGACCAAAAACTGGAGGGCAACAAGGCCCCCTCCCACGCTCATTTTTTTTCCCAAAGTCACCTGATAAAAATTTTGAGATAGCCATTTTGTTCAGCATGGTCGAAAAATACTATAACTATGTCTTAGAGAATGACTTAATCCCCCACATTCCACGGAGACGGTCTACAAGCCATGAACTTTGCCCAATATTTACATTGGGAGGTTACGTGGAAGGATCTTTCATAGTGACAGGGAAGGATCTTTCATAGTTACGTGGAAGGATCTTTTTATGGAGAAAGTTTTTATGGGGAAGGGAAATTGTTATGAATGGGGCACCAGATATCCAAGCATTATTGAGGAAAACGATCAGAAATTAAATAAAAAAAAGCAACAATTTTTTCAACTGAAAGTAAGAAGCAACATCTAAATTATTACGTATATGATTCTGTTCGCCCCGTAGTCATTAATTCGCTCTTTACGCTACAGTTGTTTTTTGCATTTCAGCAGAGCTATTTATTCTAATTATCGGCCTTTCTGATTAAGGGGTCATTCTTAAAGAATCAGGACAAATTTTGAACTTTAGCTTAAGGAGTGAGGTATTGACTAGGGGGTGAACTCCCTAATATACTTAATACAAATATACGAATATAGATGTTTGTTACGCAAGTTAATTCGTAAGTTAAGTCAGAACAAAATTTTGAGAAAGCCATTTAGCTAAAAAAATAAAAAAAATATTACACAAATTTCATTTTAATTATTCATGCAGGGTGAGCCAAAATCAAAGCTGCATTAATTCAAAACGATCAGAAATTAAATTTAAAAAAACAGGTTTTTTATAACTGAAAGTAAGGAGCGATAGTAAAACTTAAAACGAACATAAATTATTCCATATATGAAAGAGGCTGTCCCGTCCTCAACACCTTGCTCTCTACGCTAAGGTTTGACTCTGTCTCATAATTTTATTTTTTAAAACAATAAAAAACAATAAGGAACAATAATGAAGAAGCAGAGGCGACGAGACCGTAAAAAAGATGCAATTAGACGTCTTTATACAGGGTTTTCCAAAGAAACCGTTTAGACTAGTTTTTTCGTAGCGACCTAAAACTCTAAGCAACACTGTAGCTCTTGTTGAGAGAGAGAAATTACGCTCATACGTGACGTGATGCAGCCCAACAGCAGGTGACGAAATTAAAACAATTGCAAGATCATACTGGTTAAATGGAAATAGGGGCAGCTATAGGCCAAATTAAAAGAGACAAAATAAATAAAAGAGCAGCAACAGAAAAAGTATCATTTGCTATATTTTTAGTAGGCCAAATCAATATGCATTTAATTTCTCACCAGGCTGCAAAATGAGGGCTTAGGTTACGCTAGAGTAAATATGTTTCAACCACAAGGTATACAAAATTTGGAAAGCCATAGGCCAGCTATTAGGTGGTAGGCACAAGCAACAGATTGTCTTCCAGGAACGGGAAAATGTCAATGCTGTGCTAAGAAACCAAGTAGGTGACAGTGAAACGCTATAAGTAGGTGATAATTTTTGGTGTTACAATAGTGAACATTTAAACAGAGAAATCAGCCTGTGGGAGTCACCAGAAATGCATCGCACTCTAGGCCTATGTACAGCTTAGAATGTTGTGATTCTGAAAGATTTAGTGATCTACCCATTTGTAGGTTTGTTAGTTTTACTTCGGTAGCATAGGGAGCACAAAAATTGTTGTCGGAAAAAAGTGTATGTAAAAGGTAGCTACCTTTTCAGTGTGTTTTAGGAGTGGATGCACTCCAAAATATGGCATTTTATGGGATTAATTGAAAAAATTTTCCGCAAAAAAAGTTTTTCAAAGAAAAGGAAAGAGCTCCATTAAGCTCTTCTAAAATAAAGTCAAATAATCTTCCAAGCGTATAACTACCACAAATTACTGTCAATAAATAACTGAAACTCAAAATGAACAGAAATTACAATAAATAGCCGAGTCAAACTCAAAGCTAGCAAAAATTAACATGAGTAGGACTGATAACCCCCATGCCTTCACACAATTCACACTTTGCTGAAAAAAAAGAAAAACAAAATAAAAAAACAAGTGACCATGGATTTCCAATTTGATATACATATACTGATATTGATTTTTTATTTATTAAAGTAAAAAAATGTGAAACCATTTAAAATTTTGTTTTCAGGAAAGTGAAAATTATGCTCATGTCTTGAGAAGGCATGGGGGCTGTCAGCCCTATTAATGTTTATTTTTGCTTGTTCTGGGTTTGACTCGGTTATTTATTGTAATTTTTATTTGTTATGAGTTTCATTTATTTATTGATAGGGATTTGTGGTATTTTTACGCTTGAAAGGTTATTTGACTTTATTTCTGCTAATTTTTGGACAAGTGGAGCTGTTTACTCTTCTTCAAAAAGTTTTTAAAATTAATTTCTGGCCCCGCTTTCTACATTAAAGTTTTTTTTTGTTTTATAAAGGAAAATTTTGAAGTTTCACCTACTCTGAGATAATACTACATAATATATGTAAATTTTATTTGAATATATTCTAAAATACTCAAAATCTGGAACATATGATTTAATCTGGTAAACATTCATAAAATTTCTCTAAAAAATGTACACTTTTTTTTTCATTTGATTTCTGATCTTTTTTAAATAGTGCCAGTAAATCTGGCAACACATCCATGGAAAAATCCCTCCTCCTCATGGATTTATTCTCTAGACAATTCAATCATGGTGAAAATTTCCTCCATGGTGAAAGAAGAACATCTCATCACGTAAAACTGAGCAGATGGGAGCTTGAAACCTCTACAGTAGGGGTCTCTTATACGCTGAATCTGATGGTGTGATTTTCTTTAGGGTTCTATGACCTTTAAGGGGTGTTTCTCCCTTTTTACGAAAACAAGGCAAATTTTCTCAGGCGCGTAACTTTTTATGGGTAAGACTAAACTTTTGAAACTTATATGTTTAAAATCAGCATACAAATCTGATTCTTTTGATATTATCTATTGGTGTTAAAATTCAGTTTTTTAGATTTTCGGTTACTATTGAGCCGGGTCGCTCCTTACTTAAAGTTCGTTACCACGAACTGTTGAAAATGTTTGTTAAAGTCAAAGCAATATGGAATGTCCTAAATAAAAAATGAGCTAAAATGAGCTTTTTTCTATTTAGTTTGGTATTTTGCTCCAGTTCTATAATAGTCTTGATCGTTCTGTGGGAAAAAAGGGAGACAACTTTTCAACATTTTAAGACGAAAAGAAAGTCATAAATAGAAAATATGTTTTATTTTTCTTATATTTAATGATGCTTGTTTATTCTTCTTTACCATTCAGTATATTGGCTTGAATTATTACTGAGTCATCAGTAGGCATAAGTAAGTGTGTATTCTTCATAGGTTATCTTTTTAATCAATTTCTATCGGTGATGCCCCTGAAAAGTATTTCAATTGAAAATATAATTCACATCATTAAGAAGAATTCAAGCATATGGTACACCACAATTCAAATAACTGCGATGCACTCTTGGTATGTTCTGCATTGCCCATAGGAGAAACCACTCAGGGTATTAAATTTTAAGTTGTCTAGAAACGAAAATGATACCCTTTACACTAAAACTGAGGTGACGTAGTGTTGTTCAAGCGCTAGAATTTTTCTTTTAAAATTAAGATATTAGGAGACGGGGACGTATTTTCTCAATTAAAGTATCGCTGTATTAAATAGGATCAACTATATTAAATAATCAAATCAAATTCCAGTAATCTAAGAACACTAGTTTTGAAACCTGAAGAAACTGGACATGTTGTAAGAAAAATACAGGAAGACTTGTTGGATAAGATATCAAACAATTCGTGGTAACAAACTGTAAGTAAGGACCGACGCGGCTCAATAGTAAACGAAACTGTAAAAACGGAACACAGTATTGTACCAACAGTTATATCAAAGGAATCATATTCTTATGGTGATTTCATTAAGGTTAGCATTACCCATTAAAGGTTAAAAGCCTGAGAAAACGATTTTCAAAAAAAAAGAGGAAACACACCCATAAAAGTCATAAAATCTTAGTGAAAATCACACCATCATATTCAGTGTATCAAAGAACTCTACTATAGAGGTTTCAAGCTCTTATCTGCAAAAATGTGGAATTTTGAATTTTTTGCCAGAAGAAAGATCACGGATGCGTATTTATTTGTTTGTTTTTTTGTTTCCCTTCACAGAGGTGATCGATACAACACATTTGTCCTAGAATATCGAAAAAAGGTTCTAACGGCCTTTTAAAGTGACCAAAAACTTGGAGGGCAACCAGGCCCCCTCCCACTTCCCTTTTTCCTCAAAGTCGTTGGATCAAAATTTTGAGATAGAAATTTTGTTCGGCATAGTTTAAAGGTCTGAAAACTATGCATTTGGAGATATCAAGACCCCACACAGCCCCTCGGGAAAGGTCTTTGACTTACAAAATTTGCCCATTGTTTACGCATAGTATTTGTTATTGGGAAGTTTGCATACATTTTTGGGGTGGGGGAGAATAGTCTCATAGTGGGATTTTCCACGAGGATAATTTTCTATGGGGTGGAAAGTTTCCAGGGAGTGAATTTTTCAGGGGAAATTTTACAGTGGGGACTTTACTTTTTCGCATAAAATTCCTATATGAAATTCTTCTTGTGTCTTGCTTTCTCTTTGCCGATCCAATTTTACGCGAGGAGATGTTAAGGGTAAAATTTTCTGGGGTAAATTTTCACCTTGATTGAATTGTCTAGAGAATAAATCCGTGAGGAGGAGGGATTTTTCCATGGACGTGTAACCAGATTTACTGGCACTATTTAAAAAAGATCAGAAAACAACTGAAAAAAAAAGTTTTTGTACATTTTTTAGAGAAATTTTATGAATTTTTACCAGATTAAATAATTTTTTCCAGATTTTGAGTATTTTAGAATAAATTCAAATGAAATTTACATATATTATGTAGTATTATCTCAGAGTAGGTGAAACTTCAAAACTTTCCCTAAGATATGCTTAAATAATGGTAAAAGTGCCTAAGAAATAAAACATACATGTATTTATACTTTAAAATTATGTTAACAAAGAAGTAGCAGACAATTCATAAATATTTCGTAATGTTTCATAGTTTAGAAATATCCAACATAGGGTCCATATACGTGGCCATAATATGGATGCCATGGGTAGAAACCTCCAAAATATCTGGCTTTCTCGTCTTTCTTTAGTTTGTTTCCTAAATAAAAAAAAAACGATGTAATCATAGCTTAAAAGTTCATGTTTCTATTGCCACTTTCTAAGAGATTTCGTCGTCTGATAGTAATTTTTTAACGCTACTAATTTAAAGCTTCTGAGAATTGACAACCATTCTTTGATTGCGCAACAAGGCTGTATCTTGGGAGGTTAGGGGGTTTGAAACTCCCTCCCCCCAAAGTTTTTGACTGGCTTGTAAAAACGTAACAAAAATGAATATAAACAAATATAATGCGTTTTTCAAAGCTTTTTCTTTTAAAAAATAGCCCAGAAAAGAATCCTTTGTAGCCTGGTTGTGTAAAACACACCCGAAAAAAATTCTTTTCTAAGACACCCTATCTCCCGAAAAAAAATCTTGAATACAGCCTTGTTATCCAAACACGTTTCAAATGTTAGTGAACAAAGTTTTTTCTTTTTTTTTGTCTTATAGTCACGATACGGTTTATAGACATTTTTAAAAACAATAGAATTTTTATTAAAATGTAAGTTATAATAAAGTTATGTTTACTCTGTATCTAGAGAGCGTAAGCAGAAGTTTATCTCTGGATGGGAAAAGTTTAACATATAGCTTTTTGAAACAAGGGACTTTTAAGAATGTGGTTTGAAAATAAGAAAAGATTAAATTAGAAGAAACAGCCTATTCAGTCTTTGTCGAAGACCCCTACTTATCTGGAAGAAGTTGATCATGTTCATACGAACCCTTGGTGTCTGATACGTAAACAGACTACAATAATTATTTACTTTAACAGGTACGTTGCATGATGAAAAGGATGATAATTGAAATTTTGATTTGGAAATCTGAAATAAAATTGAGCGACAAATTGGTAGGCTCAACGGGAATATCAATAAAAGACTTGGGGAAACAAAATTCTTTGGTAAACTTTCAAGCGTGTAAATAATCTTGAATTTAGCAAGGTAATGTGTTTTTGGGCCAGGCGTGGTAAATTTTTTCAGCACGCTGCCTAGTAAATGCATCTGATTTGCGTTTCTTATTATCAGCTATTGATAGATTATCGTCAATTATTTGTTATTTTGGGAGTTCCTTGTGGTTGCCGGTAGGTTATTAACAGAACATCTACTTTTTGGGCAATTAAAAAGTAGATGACATCGTTGGTTATATAGAAAGTGTATGATTTCTAAACTTGTGAATATCCTGAGTATTTTAGAATCAAGAATGTATAGTCCTCTCAGTACAAACTACCAAACGACACTGGTGCCTTACCTTGCTCAGAGCCTTGTCTTCTGGCTGTTAAATCATCGAATTGCTCAGTTCTAAAGTCTTCTCCCCCTCTTGGCCGAGCGGTAGCAAAATTGAATAGGCACATTAATGTGACACAAACAACCTGAAAAAGTACTTGTTCCTAAAGTATACAAAACAAAATTTTTGTCTGTCATATTATATTTGTAATACGCGATGCAATAAACATAGACACGGAAACTGTCCTCAAAGTTAGTATCATAGTAGATTAATTAAAGCCATAATTAGTTAGAGCCATAGTAGTAGATTAATTAAACGGATACATCTTTTGAATATTATAGAAATATAAACAACGCAATCATGGGTGCAGGATGTTTTACTGCAGTAGTTAGGGCTAACCATATAAGCCAGATAACTTAATTCTTATATTCCTTAGGCTGAATGGGCCAGGTCAAGTCGCAGGAAAAGAGAAGAGAATAAAAATTTCACTTTAGCAACCACCCCTTTGTTTATTTGCCCACAAGTATGCTAAAACTGTTTTAGTCAAAATGTATTCCTTTTATTGAAAATATTCTTGCGTATTATCACATTTGAGGTGCTAGAACTTTTTATCCACGATCAAATGAACCCTCTTTCGAACTTCTACGATCAACGGTTCGATATGATTAACCCTGGGGAAAAAACAACAAATAAATGCATATGCATCAATGATCTATCCTCCGGCAAAAAAAATGCTAAATTCCGCATTTCTGTATTTAGGAGCTTAAAACCCCTACAGTGGGGTTTTCTGGTATCCAGAAACTAATGAAGTGATTTTTTTTTAAAGATTAGTTGATGTTCATTTTGTTACCTTTTAGGACATTTTGGATCAAAATTTCAAGGTACCCATTTTGTACTTTCTCTGTGACAGCTCAATTTTGCATGTGAGGCAATTTTTCCTAGAGGAGGGGATTTTTCTGCAGGTGAAATTTCCATAGGGAAATTTTCCACTGGTGGAATTTTCTAGGGGGACACCTAACACCATAAAAATGAAAGTAGTAATTTAGACGATTAGTTTGTCTGTATGATACACTAAAGTCTTATAGCACTTTAAACATGCTTCCTCTCACCATCCAATTGATTTTTTTTTTTAGCATACATACTTAATGGAGTGTAGTAGAAAGTTAAACTTCAATACAATGAACGGGTAACTGAGGAGAGGCAGGTCTTGTCATATGCACTATAATTTCTGTTCGCTATTGAGCTTTGATGTCTATACTTTCCGTTGAAAATAAAACTTGTTTTAATTATTTAACAAAGTAGAAGAACCACTTACCAAAATCTTCATTTTGCAGTTTCAAGTTTTGGTTTTCACCACTAAACTGTTTCAATCTGATATCTTTCCGCATATTTTCAATCCTTATATCGGGTGGTGATAGCCTTTGTATACTCTTAATCAAGGTCTTTTAAACCAATTGTATCCAAATTTTCTATCAAAAAATTTTTGTTGTAATCATGGCTGCAGCAATAGCTTTCACCTAGTAAAGAGCGAGCCATAGTCGATAGTAACCGAAAGTTTGAAACGATGTTTAAAAAAACGGAAACACTTGGTTCATTTGAATCTAATTTAGAAGTTTATTTTAACTGTAAAAGCTTATGGTGAAGATGAACTTATGGGAATATGAGGGATGAGATTTAATCCCTACAAAAACGGTAGTGGGTCGGAATAAAATACACCATTGGAATTATCACAGTTCAATATGCTGGGCTGTCCGATATCAGCTCCACATTTTTTAAATCCGACAAGCTTTACCTTTTGGATGAATTGGATGAGCTGTTAGATGAGCCGTCTTAGTTAAATGGTCAGCGCACAGGACTTTTAGTTCTGAGAAAAGGCGTTCGAATCCCAGTGACGCTGGTTGTTTGGCTCGGAACAGTTGTCAATGGTGTGACTCTGTAAGCTCAGTCTGAGTCAACCCGGGTCTAAATAGGTGACAGGAGAAATCTGGGGTAAAAAGACAGGAAGCGTCGGATGATTTGCCTCCCCCCCCCCAACCATGCATTACACTTCCAACCGAAGGCAGTAGATCAGGAGATTGGTACCTGCGTAATGCAGACGATGGTTTGCATTATGTGAAAAAGTTTAGTTTTTATTTAACCTATTAAATCCTGTAAATTTTTAAGTTAAAATTTCTCCCAGCCGGTGGAGATTCAACATTACTTTTTTTTTTTTTACCGGTGGTAAATTATTTTGCCTTTATTTTTCTTTTGTTTTTTAGTGCTATCTATGCAGATCATTTTAATTGTCTGTATTAAGGTTGCTTAAATAGTGTAAATTCTTTATATATTTAACAAAACGATTTAGGTACATGAAAATTGTAAATTAATATTGTATCAGGAGTTTTTGTTTGAAACCTTCTTGTGTGGCAAGTGCTATGGGGAGAAGGCCACCCTTGCACTGAGTTCTAGTAAACCTATGAATTGGCTTATCTGCTTTTGATTATGTTTAGCTTGTGTTTGTTGCTGTAGCTCTTATATTCTTTTTCTTTTTCTTTGTTTTTCTTTTTTTTTCTTTGGTGTAATATACTTTTTGTTTCTTGCACGTTTGGGTAAAAATTTATACATGTATTGAAAAAATTTACATGTATTGAAAGTTTACCTCAAAATGAGTTAGAATCAACTCTGGGACTATAGCGCTGCCTATTCAAAGGGAATGCTATAGCATTGCCTATAGGGAAGAACATAAACGTTTCAATGTAATACTTATTGTTTTTTTCTAGATGCACTTCATAAGGAAGGAGTGATAGTGTAAACTTATGAGGGGGTTCATTCAAATGAAAATTAAAGTTATAATGCTTTTTCTAAGATTCAAAAGTGATAGGAGGATAACCGGGGGGGGGGGGGAGACTGGTTACCCCCCCCCCCCCCCCATGCTTTTCCTCCAAACACGTCTGTTCAAAAAATTCAGATATCCATTTTGCTCAAAATGCTACACAGGTTAAATATCTGTGTCTCCAGGGTAGCCACCCCCTCCTTCGAAGAAAAAAAAACAAGAAAAAAGCAAACAAACTCCCTGGACAATGGCTGAAGGTTATGTAAGTTGCCCATTGTTAACACATAAGGTTTATTATTGGAAGAGACGCCATGTTTGATCCTGGTTCTCCAAAAAGGCTGAAGGTGTTAAGGTGAAACTTTAAGGAGACGTTGAGAAGGATACCCACCAGAACCGAAACACATTATAGGTGTTGCTGGGTCTGAAAAGTGAATGTCAGCAATATCTAATGAACGGCTGAGGGTATTAAGCTGAATCTTTCAAGATATGTCGAAAAGATGTTAGAAAAAGATTGGAGGACAACTAGGCCCCTCCCCTTCTTGCCCTTTATAGGGGCCCACTCTGCTCAACACTCATCAAAATGGAACTCAAATTTTCCTGAAACTAGTCAAAAGGTCTAACAACTAAGTCTCCAAGGATGTCATGACCCCCCAGAGCCCCCGGGCAAGGATTGCAAATTATGCAATTTCCCATTGTTTACATGCAGGATTTATTATCAGGCAAAGGAGAAATGTTTGATTCTGGGTGTATCCAAAGAGATTATGGGTGTTAAGGGAGGTATTGAGTGTATTAAAGGTAGATTATACTAAATCAATAGTCACTATGGGCATCCAGTTTATCAAAAATGAGGATTTGCAATGTTTTAAGAACAGCTAGAGATATTAATTTGGAGCTTTCAGTACATGTTGAGGGAGATATTGAAAAGTGGTTGGGAGGCAACAAGTCCTTTCCCATGCCTATTTTAGTTGCACTTCCTCCAAAATTGTTCAATCGAAAATACGAAATAGCCATCTTGTTCAAAATAGACTAAAGGTCAAATAGCTATGCCAATGGGGATGACATAACCCCAAACACGTTTGAGGGAGATAAACAAAACACAATAAAACACACTATATGGATGCTGGTTGTCAGAAAAAAGTATCGGCAATATTTAAAGAATAGATGAGAGTGTTAAGTTGAAAACTTCAGAGGATGTTGAGGGTAAAGCTGAGGAGCTATTGAAGGGCAACAAGCTCTCCTTTTCCTTTTTAATTGCCCCCTTCCCTCATTACTGATTAAGATTTTGAAAGATTAACTTTTTCTAAATATTCAAAAGGTCTAGTAATTACGCCTCTTGGGATGGAATGCCCTCACAGATCCCAGGCAAGGACTGTAAATTATGCAATTTGCCCTTTTTCACAAAAAGGATTTATTATTAGAAAAAGAAAGGATGTTTGATTCTGAGTGTTTTTGGAAAGGCTAAGAGCATTAAGCAGAGACTTTGTGGAATTTTGAGAGGTATATTAAACTTAATATAAAGATACTATGCGGATCCAGCTTATCAAAAAGACGTGCCTGCAATATCTCAAAAATAGCTGAGGGTAGTAAGTTTTAACTTTCAGCGCACGATGAAGAGGATGATGAAAAGCCAGTCCCCATTCATTCCATTTTTAGCTGAAATTTCCTCCAAAGATATTTTATTGAAAAGTTAGAATAGCCATCTTCTTCAAAATAGTTGTAAAGTCAAATAACTCCGCCTCCAGGAATAAAACGACCCCCCCAGTAGTGTGTTATCAATTACCGCGGAAGGGACAAGGCCTGGAGCATGAATATGTGTGCAGTTTCAACGGTACATGCCTTACCACGGGTAGGTATCTAGTACTACAGAAGGGACATGCCTTACCAAACAGGTTTCTTTGTCAACACCCATTTCCTGGGCCAATCAGAGACAACGAATACGGAGGGTACTCCATATACAGTAACTTGATTAGGATAGTAGTCAGATTCAAATAAAGGAGTGATTTTAATTGTGGTTCATATTAGTAAGAGAATTGAATTCAGAGAGAGAACAGTTTATTTTTTTGTACTCTATTATTTGACACGATATTAGCAAAGAAAATGAGTGGTATGTTTAAACTATTGGAGCTTGATGGTGGTGCAGGTAGCAGCAAGATACAAAAGCGAGAGTACCAAAAATGGCATTGGAAATTACACGAGGATGTAGACTAAGCCTTGAATGGGACGATAAGTATGCAAGATATGTGATATCATTAAGCAAATTTAAATTGGAGGAGCAATTATGCTTTGAAGCGAAACTGAATATTTTGCATATAAATAGATTTCAAGCTGCTTTAGATACACTAGTGAAATATATCGAGAAGAATAAATTTTATCAGTGATTATTGTTGTAATTTTATTCGATAAAATTGTTTCTAAATCGAAGATATTTTCAAATTGTAGGTTAGCGTATATTTTTAAAGTAGAAAAAGAATCATGGTTAGTCTGAAGTTGGTTGTGAGAGTGCGAGGACTCTAAAAAATGGATAGATTTGAGAAAGAGAAAATGAAGAGAATCTTGAGTTTATGGAAAAACGTTTGATTCTAGATGATGATTTTCTGGAGTTATCTGTTCAAAGGAAGATATTTTCTCAGGGAATGCTTGTCGATATAATGAAAACTGATTCTCCGTCATTAGATTATTGCATGAAGATTTTACGTCGTGGTCCAAAGTCATTTACAGAATTTCTTGACATATTAATCACGACAAGACAAAATGATATTGTAGATTTGCTTTTAAACACACTAGCTTAGAAATTTATGACTATGATTTTTTCACAAGAAAGATGTTTTTCAAAGAGGATTTACTCCCCTCTCTCTCAATCCCACTCAATTTGTTGATCGTAGCTCAGTTTCATTATGGCGGTGAGAGTGTCAACACATGAAAAAATGTTCCATACACGTCCACTATGCATGTATACACTGGGAAACTGGTCATCATGTGAGAATTGTAAAATGATTGATGAGTATAATGAAAAGTACAGATTATGCAACCCGTCTAAATTACATAGAGGATATGATGTACAAATTAAAAGTTGTAATTCCTGTCTTAAAGAGATGTGTGATTCTCACCCTAGAGGACACTTATGCTCTAATTGCCACTATGATAAATGTAATCAGTGGGAGAATACATATCCTGGTATGACTGGAAACAATCCTAAACGTGATTTTAGTTTATTGTCAAGAGATTGGTATCGTCGTGGCTTTAGATTGTTTTGGGAGGAGGAGCCAGGTCTACGATTCAACTGTTGGAATAACAAAAGAATTCGGTTTCTACGTCATCGTTATGAAGACAATAGTTACTATGATTGTAAGCCTACTAATTTTTATTTGGCTGCTACAGAATGTGATTTACCACTTGAGGACACTGTATGTGACATTGCTTAAAATAAGCAAATTGAAACACGCGAATTTTACGACATGAATGAAAATAGTATCATGGACTATACAAAGAGATATGATAAGACTGACGTTACATTATCGTGGGTGGCGCGCTAGCGCTGCCTAATTAAAGAACGAAGTGGCCAGAATGTGTTTTTTTTTCTTCGACAGGTACTTCGTATCGAAGGAGTTGTCGAAAATGGGTTCATTTTATTGGAAATCGGGGTGGCTAGTGCCCTTTTTAATAGTCTAAAGTGATTGGGGCAACTAGCCCCGCCTCCCACGCCCATCATTCCCCAATCAAAATTCAAGATAGCCATGTTGTTCAGCGTAGTTGATTTCCAGATAGGAAATGTGTTTTTGAGGAGGACGCTCCCAAACAACCCTCAGGGCAGAGGTTTTAAGTTATGCCCTGGGGCATATAAGGTTTTTATAGAAGGTGTTTTCGTAGAAACTTCAAAACAGGCTAATTCGATTGGTAATTTGAAGGGCTAGTACCCTTTTTAATAGTCGAAACTGATTGGAGGGCAACTAGCCCCCCTCCCCCCACACCCATCACTCCCCCACGCCCATCAATCCCCCAAACAAATCCAAATAAATTTGGAGATGGCCATTTTGCTCAGTGTGGTTGATTTCCAGATAGAAAATATGTTTTCTAAGAAGGAAACTCCCCAAAACCCTCAGGGCAAGGGTTTTAATTTATGCCCTGGGGACATATAAGGTTTTTATATAAGGCGTTGTCGTAGAAATTTCAAAAAGGCTCATTTGATTGGAAATTCAAAGGGCTAGTGCCCTCTTTAATAGTCGAAAGTGATTGGATGGCAACTAGCCCCCCCCCCCCACGCCCATCATTTCCCCCAAACACATCCAATCAAAATTTTGAGATACCCATTTTGTTCAGTGTAGTTGATTTCCAGATAGAAAATATTTTTTTGAGGAGGACACTTTCCCACTACCCTCAGGGCAAGGGTTTTAAGTTATGCCCTTGGGGCGTATAAGGTTTTTATAGAAGGCGTTGTCATAAAAACTTCAAAAAAGGCTCATTTGATTGGAAATTCAAAGGGCTAGTGCCTTTTTTAAAAGTTGAAAGTGATTGGAGGGCAAATAGCCCCCCCCACGCCCATCATTTTTCCAAACACATCCAATCAAAGTTTTGAGATAGCCATTTTGTTCAGCGTAGCTGATTTCCCGATAGAAAATATGTTTTTGAGGAGAACATTCCCCCACAACCCTCGGGGCAAGGGTTCTAAGTTATGCCCTGAGGGCATATAAGAACGATGTTGGCACAATGTACTAATTATTATTTTTTCCTATAGAGCTGGGCACTTCATATGGTTGTGGTCGTCGTAGAAACTTCAAAAGGGGCTCATTCGATTTGAAATTGGGAGCTCTAGTGCCCTTTTTAATAGTCGAAAGTGATTGGAGGGCAACTAGCCCCCCCCCCCCACGCAAATCGATCCCCAGAACTCATCCAATCAAAATTTTGAGATAGCCATTTTGTCCAACGTTGTTGATTTCCAGATAGAAAGAATGTTTGTGAGGAGGATACTCCCCCACAACCCTCAGGGAAAGGGTTTTAAGTTATGCTCTGGGGGCATATAAGGTTTTTATAGAAGACTTTGTCGTAGAAACTGCAAAAAAGGCTCATTTGACTGGAAATTCGAAGGGCTAGTACCCTTTTTAATAGTCGAAAGTGATTTGGGGGCAACAAGCCCCCCCCCCCCACGCCCATCATTCCCCCAGCTACGTCCAATCAAAATTTTGCGACAGCCATTTTGTTCAGCGTAGTTGATTTCCAGATAGAAAATATGTTTTTGAGGAGGAAACTCCCCCACAATCCTCAGGGCAAGGGTTTTAAGTTATGCCCTGGGGCATATAAGGTTTCTATAGAAGGTGTTGTCTCAGAAACTTCAAAAAACGCTCATTTGATTGGAAATTCAAAGGGCCAGTGCCCTTTTTAATAGTCGAAAGTGATTGGAGGGAAACTAGCTTTCCCCCCCACGCCCATCATTTCTCCAAACGCATCCATTCAAAATTTTGAGATAGCCATTTTGTTCAGCCTAGTTGATTACCAGGTAGAAAATAGGTTTTTGAGGAGGACACTCCCCCACAGCCCTCAGGGCAAGGGTTTTAAGTTATGCCCTGAGGTCATATAAGGTTTTTAAAGAAGGCGTTGTCGTAGAAACTTCAAAAAAAGGTCATTTGATTGGAAATTCAAAGGATTAGTGCCCTTTTCAATAGTCGAACAGATAAACTTTCAAATGGGGATAAATCCATTTATTTAGACAGTGAAAAAAACAGGTTCAAAAGTCCAGATATTTCGGTCACATATACAGCGACCGTCTTCAGTAGAAATACTAAAATAATAGAATTGAAACTAGCATATTTATATACAACAAAATAATTACCTTTTCGGGTCATTCACAAAATTTTGTAGTATATAAATAGACTAGTTTCAATTTTATTATTTAAGTATTTCTACTGAAGACGGTCGCTGTATATCAG
Source organism: Artemia sinica (assembly GCA_027921565.1). NCBI lineage: Eukaryota > Metazoa > Arthropoda > Branchiopoda > Anostraca > Artemiidae > Artemia > Artemia sinica. The sequence continues at coordinate 1,553,450 of CM051265.1, forward strand.
ACCAGAATATCTGGATTATTGTACCTGTTTTTTCACTGTCCAAACAAATGGATTTATCCCCATTTGAAAGTTTATTTGTTCGTCTTAGAACGGCAGTGTGGACTAAGAAAACCACACCTAATTTAAAGGTGTTATGTCGAAAATTTTCAATAGTCGAAAGTGATTGGAGGGCAACTAGCCCCCCCACGCCCATCATTTCCCCAAACACATCCAATAAAATTTTGAGATAGCCATTTTGTTCAAAAAATTTTGTGACAAAAAATTCGTTTTGAGAAGGAAACTTCCCCACAATTCTCGGGGCAAGCTTTTTAAGGTATGCGTTGAGGGCATACAAGTACAATGTTGGCACAATGTACAATGTATTATTTTTTCCTTTAGATCAGAGCACTTCATATGGAAGGGTCGTCGTCGAAACTTCAAAAGGGGCTTATTCGATTTGAAATTGAGAGTTCTAGTGCCCTTTTTAATAGTCGAAAGCTGTTGGAGGGCAACTTGCACCTCCCCCCCCACGTGCCTATCATTTCCCCAAACACATCCAATCAAAATTTTGAGATAGCGATTTTTTGTTCAGCGTAGTTGATTTTCAGATAGAAAATATGTTTTTAAAACATACTTAAAACACTGTGAAAAAGGGCTAGTGCCTTTTTTAATAGTTGAAAGTGATTGGATAGCAACTAACGCCCCTCTCATGGCCACCATTTTCTCAAACACATCCAATCAAAATTTTGAGATATCTATTTTGTTCAATGTTGTTGAAAGTTCTGGAAATTAGGTCTTTTAGGATGATAACCCCCTCAGAGCCCTCAAAACAAAGGTTGTAAGTTATGCCATGGGGGCATATAAGGTTTATATAGAAAGTTGTTGTATATGATTTATAGAATAAATTTTAGTCTTCCTCAAGTCTAGTTTTTATTTACAAGATATTCTACCTATTCATGAGGTAGAAACTTTGCGAGTCGCTGGCTGGACGCTGGTCATCTTCATTATTCATCACGAGAAGTGGAAATCAAGTAAAAACGAAATGGCTGTGGAATTTCAGAATCCTTGCAGAATAGTTGAAATATCTAAGAGCTATGTTTTTCTAACAGAATTAATAATCAAAATTAGTATTATTTTATTCCTCGAAAATTACTGTATACAAAACTTCGAATGCCGTATCACAAAATTAATTATTTATCTTTGAATATTAGTGCGTCGAAAAAAAAAACTAATTCAGGCAAACTTCAGAAGTATATTAGATTTACGGGATGTGGCTATAGTTATCATGAATGAAAATCAACTTATCCACTCTGTGTGGACTGAGGCCAATTCTTTTCTAAGTCACTATCATAGTCACTATCAGGCCTAACACCAAAAATAGTCTTTCTGTGGTCATAATAGTCGCAGGAATAGACAATAACTTGCTGGCAAGTGCGGCGATGTAGAAAATTTCTTCGCGATTGTGTCTTCGGAGCAGAAGAACGTTGCCGTCACCGTCGTCTTCGGTTTCTTCCTATCATAGGCAGCGCGCTAGCGCTGCCTAAGTAAAGAACGATGTGGCCACAATATGGTTTTTTCTTCGACAGGCACTTCGTATCGAAGGAGTAGACGTAGAAACTTCGAAAAGGGCTCATTCGATTGAAAATTTGGGTGGCTAGTGCCCTTTTTAATAGTCGAAAGTGATTGGAGGGCAACTAGCCGCCCTCCCACGCCCGTCATTCCCCCAAACACATCCAATAAATATTTTGAGATAGCCATTTCCTTCAGCGTAGTTGATTTCCAGATAGAAAATATCTTTTTGAGGAGGACACTCCTCCAAAACCCTCGGGGCAAGGGTTTAAGTTATGTCCTGAGGGCATATAAGAACAATGTTGGCACAATGTACCATATACTATTTTTTTACTTTAAAGCAGGGCACTTCTCATGGAAGGGGTCGTCGTAGAGACTTCCAAAGGCACTCATTCAATTCGAGATCGAGAGTTCTAGGGCCCTTTTTAATAGTCGAAAGGGATTGAAGGGCAACTAGCCCCCCCCCACGCTCATCATTCCCCCAAACACATCCAATCAAAACTTTGAGATAGCCATTTTGTTCAGCGTAGTTGATTTCAAGATAGAAAATATGTTTTTGAGAAGGATACTCCCCCACAACCCTAAGGGCAAGGGTTTTAAGTTATGCCCTTGTGGCATATAAGGTTTTTATAGAAGGCGTTGTCGTAGAAACTTCAAAACAGGTTCATTCGATTGGAGATTCAAAGGGCTAGTGCCCTTTTTAATAGTCGAAAGTGATTGGAGGGAAACTAGTTCCCCCCCAAACCCATCATTTCCCCAAACACATCCAATCAAAATTTTGAGATAGCCATTTTGTTCAGCGCAGTTGATTTCCAGATAGAACATATGTTTTTGATGAGGAAACTCCCCAACAACCCTCAGGGCAAGGGTTATAAGTTATGCCCTTTGGGCATATAAGGTTTTCATTGAAGGCGTTGTCGTAGAAGCTTCAAATTAGGCTCATTCGATTGGAAACTTAAAGGGCTAGTGCCCTTTTTACTAGTCAAAAGGGATTGGAGGGCAAGAAGCCCCAACCCACGCCCATCATTCCCCCAAACACATCGAATCAAAATTTTGAGATAGCCATTTTGTTCAGCGTAGTAGATTTTCAGATAGAAAATATGTTTTTGAGGAGGACACTCCCCCATAACCCTCAGGGCAAGGGTTTTAAGTTATGCCCTGGGGGCATATAAGGTTTTTATAGAAGGTGTTGTCATAGAATCTTCAAAAAAGGCTCATTCGATTGGAAATTCAAAGGGCTAGTGCCCTTTTTAATAGTCGAAAGTGATTGGAGGGCAACTAGCCCCCCCACGCCCATCATTTCCCCAAACCCATCCAATCAAAATTTTCAGATAGCCATTTTGTTCAGCGTAGCTGATTTCCAGATAGAAAATATGTTTTTGAGGAGGACACTCCCCCACTACCCCTAGTGTTTTAAGTTATTCCCTGGGGGCATATAAGGTTTTTATATAAGGTTGCCATAGAAACTTCAAAAAGGCTCATTTGATTGGAATTTCAAAGGGCTAGTGCCGTTTTTAATAGTCGAAAGTGATTGGAGGGCACCTAGCCCCCCATGTCCATTATTCCCCAAACCCATCCAATCCAAATTTTTAGATAGCCATTTTGTTCAGCGTAGTTGATTTCCAGATAGAAAATATGTTTTTGAGGAGGACACTCCCCCACTACCCCTAGGGCAAGGGTTTTAAGTTATGCCCTTTGGGCATATAAGGTTTTTATAGAAGGCGTTGTCGTAGAAACTTCAAAACACGCTCATTCGATTGAAAATTCAAAGAGCTAGTGCCCTTTTTAATAGTCGAAAGTGATTGGAGGGCAACTAGCCACCACCCCCCTTGTCCATCCTTTCCCCAAACACATCCAATCAAAGTTTTTAGATATCCATTTTGTTCAACGTACTTGATTTTCACATAGAAAATATGTTTTTGAGGAGGACACTCCCCCACAACCCTCAGGGCAAGGGTTTTAAGTTATGCCCTTTGGGCAAAGTTTTTAGATATCCATTTTGTTCAACGTACTTGATTTTCACATAGAAAATATGTTTTTGAGGAGGACACTCTCCCACAACCCTCAGGGCAAGGGTTTTAAGTTATGCCCTGGGGGCATATAAGGTTTTTATAGAAGGCGTTGTCGTAGAAACTTCAAAACAGGCTCACACGATTGGAAATTCAAATGGCTAGTGCCCTTTTTAATAGTCGAAAGTGATTGGAGGGCAACAAGCCCCCCCCCACGCCCATTATTCGCCCAAACCCATCCAATCAAAATTTGGAGAAAGTCATTTTGTTCAGCGTAGTTGATTTCAAGATAGAAAATATGTTGTTGAGGAGGACACTCCCCCACTACCCTTAGGGCAAGGGTTTTAAGTTATGCCCTTTGGGCATATAAGGTTTTTATAGAAGGCGTTGTCGTAGAAACTTCAAAACAGGCTCACACGATTGGAAATTCAAATGGCTAGTGCCCTTTTTAATAGTCGAAAGTGATTGGAGGGTCACTAGTCCCCCCTCCCACGCCCATTATTTCCCCAAACATATCCAATCAAAGTTTTTAGATAGCCATTTTGTTCAACGTACTTGATTTCAAGATAGAAAATATGTTTTTGAAGGAGGAAACTCACCCACAACCCTCAGGGCAAGGGTTTTAAGTTATGGCCTGCAGGTATATAAGGTTTTTATATAAGGTTGTCGTAGAAACTTCAAAAAGCTCATTCGATTGGAAATTCAAAGATGCTAGTGCCCTTTTTAATCGTCGAAAGTGACTGGAGGGCAACTGCCCCCCCCACGCCCATTATTCCCCCAAACACATCCAATCGAAATTTTGAGATAGCCTTTTTGTTCAGCGTATTTGATTTCCAGATATTAAATATGTTTGTCGGGAGGACTCTCCCCCACAGTCCTCGGGGCAAGGGTTTTAAGTTATACCTTGAGGGCATATATGTGCAATGTTGGCACAATGTACAATGTATTATTTTTTTCCTTTAGATCAGAGCACTTCATATGGAAGGGTCGTTGTCGAAACTTCAAAAAGGGCTCATTCGATTGGAAATTGAGAGTTCTAGTGCCCTTTTTAATAGTCGAAAGTGATTGGAGGGCAACTAATTCCCCCCCCCCGTGCCCATCATTCCCCCAAAAACATCCAATAACAATTTCGAGAAAGCCATTTTGTTCAGCGTTTTTGATTTCCAGATAGAAAATATGTTTTTAAAACATATTTAAAACACTATTAAAAAGGGCTAGTGCCTTTTTTAATAGTTGAAAATTTTTGGAAAGCGACTAACGCCCCTCTAACGCCCACTATTTTTCAAACACATCCAATCAAATTTTGAGTTATCCATTTTGTTCAACGTTGTTGAAAGTTCTGGAAATTAGGTATTTTAGGATGATAACCCCCTCAGAGCCCTCAATACAAGGGTTGTAAGTTATGTCCTGGGGGCATATAAGGTTTATATAGAAAGTTGTTGTATATGATTTATAGAATAAATTTTAGTCTTCCTCAAATCTAATTTTTATTTACAAGATATTCTACCTATTCATGAGAAAGAAACTTTGCGAGTCGCTGGCTGGACGCTGGTCTTCTTCATTATTCATCAAGAGAAGTAGAAATCAGGTAAAAACGAAATGGCTGTGGAATGTCAGAATCCCTGCAGAATAGTTGAAATATCTAAGAGCTATGTGTTTCTAACAGAATTAATAAACAAAATTACTATTATTTTTATTCCTTGAAAAATACTGTATACAAAACTTCGAATACCGTATCACAAAATTAATTATTTATGTTTGAATATTAGTGCGTCGAAAAAAAAACTCCTTCAGGCAAACTTCAGAAGTATATTAGAAATGCGGGATGTGGCTATAGTTATCGTGAATGAAAATCAACTTATCCACTCTGTGTGGACTGAGGCCCTTTCTTTTCTAAGTCACTATCATAGTCACTATCAGGCCTAACACCAAAATAGTTTTCTGTGGTCACACTAGTCGCAGGAATAGACAATAGCTTGCTGGCAAGTGCGGCGATGTAGAAAATTTCATCGCAATTGTGTTTTCAGAACAGAAGAGCTTTGCCGTCACCGTCGTCTTCGGTTTCTTCCTAACATAGGCAACACGCTAGCGCTGCCTTAGTAAAGGACGATGTGGCCACAATGTGGTTTTTTTTCTTCGACAGGCACTCCGTATCGAAGGAGTTGTCGTAGAAACTTTGAAAAGGGCTCATTCGATTGGAAATTGGGGTGGCTAGTGCCCTTTTTAATAGTCGAAAGGGATTGGAGGGCAACTAGCCCCCCCCCACCTCCCACGCCAGTCATTCCTCCAAACACATCCAATCAAAATTTTGAGATAGCCATTTTGTTCAGCGTTGTTGATTTCAAGATAAAAAATATGTTTTTGAGGAGGACACTCCCCCACAACCCTCGGGGCAAGGGTTTAAGTTATGCCCTGAGGGCATTTAAGAACAATGTTGGCACAATGTACGACTCTTTTTAATAGTCGAAAGTTATTGGAGGGGCAACTAGCCCCCCTCCCCCACGCCCATTATTCCCCCAAGCACATCCAATTAAAATTTTGAGATAGCTATTTTGTTCACCGTAGTTGATTTCCAGATAGAAAACATGTTTTTGAGGAGGACACTCCCCCACTACCCTTAGGGCAAGGGTATTAAGTTATGCCCTTGGGGCATATAAGGTTTCTATAGAAGGCATTGTCGTAGAATCTTCAAAAACAGGCTCATTTGATTAAAAATTCAAAGGGCTAGTACCTTTTTTAATAGTTGAAAGTGATTGGAGGGCAACTAGCCCCCCCCCCACGCCCATCATTTCGGAAAACACATCCAATCAAAATTTTGAGATAGTCATTTTGTTCAGCATAGTAGATTTCAGTTAGAAAATATGCTTTTGAGGAGTACAATCCCCCACAACCCTCAGGGCAAGGGTTTTAAGTTATACCCTGGGGGCATATAAGGTTTTTATAGAGGCGTTGTCATAGAATCTTCAAAAACGGCTCATTCGATTGGAAATTCAAAGGGCTAGTGCCCTTTTTAATAGTCGAAAGTGATTGGAGGGCAAACACCCCTCCCCCCTTACCCCACAACCCTCGGGGCAAGGGTTTAAGTTATGCCCTGAGGGCATTTAAGAACAATGTTGGCACAATGTACGACTCTTTTTAATAGTCGAAAGTTATTGGAGGGCAACTAGCCCCCCTCCCCCACGCCCATTATTCCCCCAAGCACATCCAATTAAAATTTTGAGATAGCTATTTTGTTCACCGTAGTTGATTTCCAGATAGAAAACATGTTTTTGAGGAGGACACTCCCCCACTACCCTTAGGGCAAGGGTATTAAGTTATGCCCTTGGGGCATATAAGGTTTCTATAGAAGGCATTGTCGTAGAATCTTCAAAACAGGCTCATTTGATTAAAAATTCAAAGGGCTAGTACCTTTTTTAATAGTTGAAAGTGATTGGAGGGCAACTAGCCCCCCCCCACGCCCATCATTTCGGAAAACACATCCAATCAAAATTTTGAGATAGTCATTTTGTTCAGCATAGTAGATTTTCAGTTAGAAAATATGCTTTTGAGGAGTACAATCCCCCACAACCCTCAGGGCAAGGGTTTTAAGTTATACCCTGGGGGCATATAAGGTTTTTATAGGAGGCGTTGTCATAGAATCTTCAAAAACGGCTCATTCGATTGGAAATTCAAAGGGCTAGTGCCCTTTTTAATAGTCGAAAGTGATTGGAGGGCAAACACCCCCCCCCCCCCTTACGCCCATCATTCCCCCAAACACATCCAATGAAAATTTTGAGATATCCATTTTGTTCAGCGTTGTTGATTTCCAGATAGAAAATATGTTTTTGAGGAGGACACTCCCCCAAAAGCTTCAGGGCAAGGGTTATAAGTTATGCCCTGGGGGCATGTAAGGTTTTTATTGAAATCTTTGTTGTAGAAACTTGAAAAAGGGCTCATTTGATTTAAAATTCAAAGGGCTAGTACCCTTTTTAATAGTCGAAAGTGATTAGTGATACTTTTTGTTGTTGTTGTTGTTTAGACCAGGTCACTTCCTATCGAAGGAGTTGTCGCGGGAACTTCGAAAAGAGCTCATTTGATTGAAAATAGAAAGGGCTGTTGCCCTTTTTAATAGTCGAAAGTGATTGGAATGCAACTAATCCCCCTTCAGCTCCTACCCTCCCACGCCCACCCTCCCATTTACCCATTATGTTTAAAAAATAAATGTTGCCTTAAGATTAAATCAAAATAAACCGTGATAATGCTAATTCCCAATAAGGCATCTCAGCAGTATCCCAAGAATGACTGAGGGTATTATGTTCAAACTTTTGGGGCTACTTCTGCTCTTAAAATTTAACCAAATCAAAATAGCGTAAGTTTATCCAAGCTATCAAAGAAAGTAAACAGATTTTTTGCGAATGGTATCAAGTTTTCCATTTCATGTCAACTAGAGGAGGTATGAATCTAAATTAAACAGTACTATTTGTGTCCAGATTTATAAAAGGGTGTATGTTGTTAAAAATTGCTGAAAATTTTTCCTCCAGCATACAAATAGCAGGTCAAACTGTAAAATCTTAAAATACGAAAAGTTTAAGTATCATTTTCTTTTTCCCTGAAAAGAATATGTCGATATAAAACGAACAGAAATTAATTAAAAAAAAGTTTTTCCACAAAATAAGTTTTTCAAAGAAAAGTAAAGAACTCCATTAAACATAAAACGAGCAAAAATAAAATCAAATAATCTACCAAGCGTGAAACTACCACAAATCAGCATTGATAAATAAATGAAACCCAAAACGAACAGAAGTTACAATAAATAACCAAGTCAAACTCAAAACGAGCAGAAATTAACATAAGTTGGGCGCAAACCCTACGCCTTCCTAAGGCCAGAACAAAATTTGCACCTTCTGAAAAATACAAATGAATGTGCATTGTCAGTTTCATATGCATATACTGATATTAAGTGATCAAAATGTTAATATTATTTGATTTATTAAAGTTATAAAAGTAAAAACATTTATATTTTTTCAATAAAGTGCATATTCAAATAACTTTATCCATAAATTGTGGATCAATGGGAAGATTTAGCTAGCCCTTGAGAAAACGGCATGACAAATTTCGACTTTCCACTACAATGTACACTACATGATAACAAAACGACTTTCCACTAGAAAGTCGTTCAGACGAGGAAAGTCAACGTAGATGTTGAGAAACTGCTTGTGGGTGTAGCCACGACATCTGAACATGAAAAAGTGTAGTGCATGAAACCCCCATGTCTTAGTCGTTAAATCCTGTGCTCTCCTCTGATTTTGAATAATAGTTTTCACACTAATCTAAATAAAGTTGTTGATATGTGGAGTTTAGAATTCATATGATAGGCCAAGAGGATCAAAAAATTTGATATTCTTTGCTGTTGCCAATGCATAGCCAATGACCTGTCTTCAAACTCGATGGACCGGTATTAACAATGACTAGGGTATTGTTAAAAATTAGAATTTTTCAATGAAGTCCGATGGTATGCAGTAGGACTTATACTGGGACATGTATAAATCCATATTGAATCCGCAGATTATTTGGTTCGTGTTCATGGTGCAAGGTCTAGTAGAACACTGCCGTCGGGTTTGATTTCCCAATAGGTTTCAAATTGACTCAATGATATTAATGTGATACTTTCATTCAAAGCATCGGCAAATGTGCACTCTAAACGTACATTCCCTGTTCATACTATGCTCATATCCTAAATGCCAGACAAGTCCAAAACAATTACACCATGGTTTTTTGAGAACATTGAATCGGTTAAACCATTTTAAAATAGTTGTGAATCATGATCTAGGGATAGCTGGTCAACTCATCCAGAGTTCTTTAGGAATTTTTATAAAATGATAAAGTGTACATTGGAATTCCAGTCGCTTTGCACCAAAAGATAGACCAAAAAATTCAAATCATAGGGGGATGCAGTCCAGGATCCAACGGTACTGGCACTCTTCACAAAGGCCAAAGCCAGTTTTGATCGAATTCCTCCATTGATAAATGATGAATCGGTATGGCTGCGAGAGCCAGTGCCAATGTGACGTTGATTGGTGATTGTATGGGGGACAAGATGTTTAATATTGTTACCATTGGCTCTTAAATTTTCCACCACCAATGCAACAGAGCTCATAACCTGTTGTTTTTGAACACGAAGGATTGCTGGAGTGATAATGACATTTGCGTCAGGCGCTGCAGCAAGTGTTTTTCTCAAAATGAAATTCGATGAAGCTAGTTGTAACTTTATGTAAATTTTGACATTGGGGGGTAGCCATTGGGATATATTGAATATCCCAGGATTTAATTTTCCAACTAGATGATACTCTTGGGTCACTGCAGCAGTTAACTCACCGTCAGTATCAACACCTGATCTATATTCATAGCCCAATGTCTGTCCTCTCAACTCCTTATACGTCTTTGGTCTCGTCATCATAAATTGTATGTAGCTTGCTTAGTTTGATAAATTGTTGCGGTGCTCACCAATGTCCCATTAATACATACATTAATTTGTTTGAACAAGTTGTTTAGGATACATTTTTGATAGGAAAGCCCATCGGCAGCACTGGTAGTTGTATCGTCTGACTTTTTCTTCGCCAAAACATTTAAATTAATAAATGTTGATGATAAAAATCAATGAAATAGTCTTCATTGGAAAATATCTGAAAGTTTATATTTTCCGAGAGGGGTTGCTGAGGATGAAATTGTTCATAGTAGCCATACTTGACACTGACTTCAACATTTTCAGCATTGTCTAGATTCAATGAGGAGCTGATTGATGGATGTGATTCTTTGTGGGAGAGATAGGTCATCTTAAGAGAAGAAATCCTTCTTTGATCTAACAATCTTTTTCTTCTTCTTCTTATTGGTCTTCTTCCTTTTATTCATCAAAGTCGTTTTTGATGTCTTTCGCTTCCCACCTGGGTAGAGACTGATGAGTGAATGATGACCACGCACCCTTTTTAACCCCTTCCCATTTTGCTGAGATTTTAATTGCTAACCAACAGCTCTTGCTGAAGATCTAATATTTTCTTTAACACTCTCGTTGAAATTCTTACCCGAATATGAAGTGTTTACAGGAACATACTGAAGATGCTTTATATTGTAATGATGAATATGATCTTGATTGGTTTTTCGTTCAAGAACCCGTAGGAGAGGGACATTGCTATTGCCAACTCTGGATGTTTCAACAAATGAGGCATAGAGAAATATACAAGTGTCCGAGGAGAAGGCTGGTGGATACTCAGCAAAAATAATATTGGTGTTTCCGGCACTTTTACAATTGATTATATTAAGTTAAAACCCCAAAAAATCTTTTAGATTATCATTGAGTATAAACTTTTCATTGGTAATGGTTGAACTAATGTAGATCTTCCCCTCTTCCTTTGAATAGTTGAAATGAAAGGCTCTTTTTTTGCGAGCGGAATTTCTTTTATTGATAGAACGACACAGATCATTCATACAACTGAGTTCCTCGTATGTTCTCCAGCGGCTGGTGGCCAATCATGGGGTCTAATTTTTATATCATATATACGATCATTTCTCAGGATATCATAGGTATTTTTGAGAACACAGTCGACAAGAGCCACTTCATACTCACCATCGAATTTGATGGTAGGAGAGATTTTCGTCCAAAAATCACTTGTTTTATTCAAATCATTGTAGAGAGGGTTGGAGTTGCCGGACATAAGTGTTACCTGAAAATCATTGGGAATTGTTAATGTCTTCAATACCAATCCAAGAATCAAAATCAGAGTTGTATCCTAGCCAACGAACAAGTAACTGTTTCTTGCCCCTGTGAGTACGGCTCTTTAATGTCTTTTCAATTTGATATATTTCACCATTATTTTTAACTTTCTGTTGTTCATATTCATAAAAACCGCCGAGAATCTCTTCATCTTTAGTGCCTCGCAGACGATAAGCATTGGCTTTGGTGTCTAGGATTTTTGCCACTTTAAAAAGTCCAGTGGGCCATAAGTATTTGCCCTTTCCAAAAACATTAGTCGTTCTATTAATTCGAAAAGTACCACCAACATTGAATTTTTTCTTCACAATCATTTCACTGGAATATTGTTTAAGAAAAGTATCAAATGTATTATGATCTGAATGATGAAATTCTGTTGGGGTTGAGTTGGACAATGATCGGGGTTGTTGATTATAAATCAACATTATTTTATCTAAATCATGAATAAAAGCAGGTGCATTTTTCAATGTACAATATCTTGAAATTAAAAGTCAAATAGTTCTCATCAATCGTTCGGCCAATGCAGCCTTTATAGGACTGTGACTATGATAGAGCATTGTATTATATTTCGTTAGTACTTTTTCGACATGTAAATTAAAAAATTCACTACCCCAATCCGTTTGAATTTTTTTATAAGAATCTTATTCAAGAATACTTTCTATAGCCTGAGCAACTTCAACACTTCTCTTTTTCCGCAATGGAATGGCATACGCATAACGTATGCGGGGAGTCGTTACTCTCCATCCACTTTTTACTCTAAAAAAGGGCACTAGAACTTTTATTTGGCAATTGAATGGCTACCTATATCTTCAAGCAATTAATATAATTGTGTTTAAACTATCAACCAGCCTCGTTATTCATTACTCATTTTCAAACGTAATTCTTTTCAAACTAGTAGAAAATCAATTACGATATTATTATTTGGCCTGTTAATTCAAAATATTGCTTCAACAAAAAAAACAGACTTCAAATGTTTTATTTAGGTTCAGTTTTACATATGTTTAAACTAACTACTGAACACAAAATAGTAATATATGTTTTTTTTTAACAGTGAATTATTCCATCAGTTTATTTCTACTTCGTCTTTAAAGTTATTTTGTTTTCCTTTGAAACACCTGTATTAATACTTGGTTATTATTATTTTTTTTTTAATTGACGTGTGTTTTAGCAAACTGTCTGCTTTATATCTTTTTGGTCATACGATATTACGCTTAAATTTTGAGCAAAATTATCACTTAAATGCACATCACGACAAGCTTATACGAGGCACTAGATTATATGTTATTTATAAAATTTCAATTGAGCATTTTTGAAGTTTTTTTCATAGGCAGCGTAATAGCGCTGCCTAAGTGAAGAGCGATGTGGACACAATGTTTTTTTTCTTCTTAGTTAGACCAGGGCACTTCGTATAGAAGGTGTTGTCGTAGAGGCTTCGAAAGGGGTTCATTCAATTTTAAATTGAAAGAAATTGTGCCCTTTTTCGAAAGGATTATTACGCTGGCTTTACTTATGCACCACATTAGCGCTGCCTAAGTAAAGAGCAACTTGGGCACAATTTTTTTTCTTTTTTTTGTTAGACCAGGACCCTTCGTATAAATGAAGCTGTCCTAGAGGCTTCGAAAGGGGCTCATTCGATTGGAAATTGAAATGGTTAGTTCCCTTTTAAATATTCAAAATTGATTGGATGGCAACCAGAACCCCCCCCCCTTGCCACGCCGATCATTTCCTCAAACATATCCAATTGAAAATTTAAGACAGTCATATTCTTCAGCGTAGTTGTAAGGTCCAAAAATTGTGTTTTAAAGAATGATGACCCTCCAAAGCCCTCTGAGCAAGGCTTTTAAGTTAAACCCTGGGGTCATATAAGTTTTTATAGGAAGGGTTGGTGTATAAACTTTGAAGGGGGCTCGGTGGGTTGGAAATCAGAATTCCTAGTGCCCCTTTTAAGAGTCAAAGTGATCGGTGGGCAGCACCCACAGCCCACACGTCGTATTTTTCCGAAATGCATCTGATAAAAATTTTAAAGTAGCTGTTTGTCCAAAACGAGTCCAAAAATCACATAACAAGACATTGGGAGTTGACACAGCCCCCCAGGGTATGGGGGCAAGGGTTGTTAGTTAAGCCCCGGGGTCATATGATGTTTTTATGGAACGAGTAGTCGTGTGAAGTTTAGACGTGGCTCATTTGATTGAAAAGTTATAGTTCTAGTTCCTTTTAATAGTCAAAAGTGATAGAAGGTAACTAGCCCCCCTCTTCCTTGACATCCTATTTTCCCCAAACGCATCCCATAAAAATTGTGAGATAGCCGTTTTGTTCAAAATAGTTTAAAGAGCATATGACAATGTCTTCAGGGTAGACACAGATTCTCAAAGTTCAGGGACAAGGGTTGTAAGTTATGCCCCGGGGCATGCAAGTTTTCTTATGGAAATGGTTATCTTATAAACTTCGGATCAGATGTGGCTTATTTAATTGGAAATCGGAAGTTCTAGTGGCCTTTTTTAGAGTCAAAAGTGAATGGAGGGTAACCCCCCCCGCCAAGCCAATCAGTCCCCGGAAACACATCTGATCAAAATTTTAAAAGAGATATTTTATTCAGCGTTGTTTAAAGATCCAGTAATGAGATCTATGAGGATGTCAACCTTCCCGGAATCCTCAAGTAGATTTTGTTCATTGTGTACATATAGTATTTGTTGTTGAGAAAGGTATACATTGTGAACTTTACTTTCCAAGAAGACGAAGGGTGTTTACTTGAGCCCTTAAAATAACACTGAGTAGAGTGTTGAACTGAATCAAAACACACTATGCGTATACAGAACTTTCAGGAAATGATGAGGGACATGATCAAAAAGTATATGAACAAACAGGTCATCAAACAGGCATATCAGCCATTTCATAGTAATGGCCAATTGTATTAAGTTGAAACATCCAGGACATGATGAGAGGTATGTTCAACTGACCAAATGGCATTACGTTAATACTACTGGTGCTATTAGGACTATTGCTATTACAATTAATACTTCTACTAGTAATACCAATAATGCTACTGTGACTACTATTACAAGTATACTTAAGGGTAAGAAGGGAAAATTTTCAAGGAATTGTTTTTTTTGGGGGGGGATGTGAAGTTAGTCTCTACATGTCATCTATATGCAGATTGTCAAATGGGCTTAACCTCAATATCCTTGGAACAGTTTGGCGTGTGAAGTTGAAATTAAGATGTTGTGGGGTTGTTGTGGGGAATGTTCAACTAACCAAATGGAAAAATTGGCATGCTAATGCTATTACTTCTGCTAATGCTACTATTACTGCTACTCTTGTTACTAATAAGCTAAGGCTACTATCGGTATTATTAATCCTACTGTCACTGCTACTACTGCTGCTATTAAAGCTAAGGGCATTAAGATGAAAAATTTGGAATGTATCGAAACTGTATGTATGACTAGAACATCATTTTTCTGACAAAAACGTGGTGCTGCCCTAAAATTTTCATATAAAGTAACCAAAAGAAAAACATTAAAAGATGTTAGTTTTCACGTATTAATTAATCTAAGATAATTACAGGAGGCAAAAAACACTTCATTTTATTGTCTTTGGTACTTATGTATTTGTTTTATAGATTGACACTTTCGATGAAGTATTATTGACAAGAAAGTTCGAACAGGGTTTTCAAGGAATATCCAGGACATAAGAGGCATTTTTAACCTTTTATTTCCAAAGTTATAATATTATTACAAACCTGAAATGGTCGACCGTTGGAAACTAAAAGGTTTTAATGCAACAGAAAAGTTCAGAGAAGGATTGGTGCCTAATAAGGTTAGAAATTGATATCTAATCCCTCTTGATTCAAATTTCTCTCCTCCCTTATTATTGGTGCGGGGGGAAGGGGCTGGTAAGAATTCCCAAGACTTTGCGACGATCTTTTTCTATGTAGCATAAAATATTGCATTTACATGTCCACCAGCAGAGAGGTGGAAAATACAAGTGGAACAACCAGTGGTGTAATTTCGTCAAAATCCTGGAGAAGGGCAAAGGTGGAGCACATTTTCCCAAATCAATTAAAACTGGCAATAAAAACTGAAAAATAAGCCATTTGGTACTATATAGTACTATAAAAGTACCATAAAGATACTTTATATTAATATAAAGGTAAATATATACCAAAGAAAACTGATCTGTTTCTGTTGATGCTTGAAATATTCAGGCTTATCAGTAGTGGAAGCCCTTTACATTTCAATTATACAAACTTATTTGGGAGACAACTGGACTCCAGCCAGAGCATCTAAAAATAACCTATGACTATAGATCTACTCATTTAAGAAACTAGATCCGAAAACAGCCTGATACGCTGGGTGAGCATCAAATTATTTCTTCAGGAATTTGTCACATAATTCTTACATGGACATAAAATGAAAATAATTATTTAAATTTCCGAAGAGAGAAAAGGGTTAAAAGAATTTAACCTAATTTATAGAGAGGAATCAAATGAAACACCGCCATGTGAAACAGTACCTCTAATATCCACTTAGCCAATAAAGCTGAGGAGTTGGAGAAACATGTTACATAGAGTTGGTTAAGTTAGGTTAGGTATTTAATATAATGCGTCCCGGACGTTCTGCTTTTTATAATTCTTTTCTGGATTTTTCATAATTGTGTTACTAAAGTATTAAATTCTGAAAATAATTATTTTACAGATTTACCCCTTTTCAAAAGGGTTAATTATTTCTCATTATCAAAATTTATAGCAAAAGTAATCGGCATGGGTTCAGCCTGTGAGCTCTTGGTATCATGAATAGTGCACGCATTTTATCTGTATTCCAATTGCCAATAAGTAATTTTTTCTCCGAAGGTAGATAGAAACGTGTTATGGAAACTATTCTTAACTGAATTATTCTTAATTTTCTTATATATTTTGATAGATTAAGTTAAACAAAATAAATGAAAGATATTCAAAATCAGCATTAAGAGACAATTCGTTTGATATGATTTGTGAAAAAACTACATAACCCCAATCAAACATAAAAAATAATGATATGGAAATAAATATAGGCTGTTTATATTGGCAAAATTTATATCGTATGTCGGGGAAAAAGCTAATGATAACTTAGCACGAAAATATATGTAATTAATAATTAGTTCTATTTTAACCTTCTTTATAAGCTTTATCCTCTATTATCTTAATAACATTGTGAAGTATGGTATATTTCTCTAAGGAAATACCGTCTTATGGGTCCCCAGTGGGGGTGATCAAGCCTCCAACAGGACAAGACCTTGAATAGCGTGGTAGGCAGAGTTCGTATCTACTCAGGATGTTGCTAAAACTACTTTAATAAACAAATAAACAAAATACAATACTAGGGTACACTCGTGAACAGTCTTCTTGAAACCGTAGAGAATCTTCCGTAGAGAATCTGAGCTATAGTCAACTTGCACCGGCTGGCACAGTTGATTTGGAGGTGGCTGCTGCACCCTCCAAGCTCGCCGTCTATAGTTGGCTAGTGGAGGTTGCTAGAACTCTCCGACGGCGGTTAATGTGGAGGTTATTGTTAAACTCTCCCAGCGCAGCGTATATTATAGAAAGGTGGAGGTTGCTCGAACTCTCCCAGCGGTGTTTCTCTAACTACTTATTGTCACCATTGGTTCTAAAGCTGAACTGTCCACAAGTTGTCTTTCTCCCTTCTTATCTTTCAAGGCCCAAGCATAGAATTCTGGTTCCATGATCCCCAAAGTAGCCTCTCATTGTCTGGAATAGAAAAGAAGGTAGAAACAAGTACTTAAAACAACACATACCCAAATATACCCTTGAAGTGGAAAATAAACTAAATACCAAAAATATACCCTTAGCGCCTCAATGGTGTCTCAGAATATCTGTTACACCAGGGGGGAAATTCAGAGATTTATGTATAATGTTGATCCGGACAGTATCAAAAATCTTTCACACCTCGAAAGAACCCTTAAAATAGCCTTTTGCCCAGAAAAAAAAGTGCAGGACAAAAACTACAAGAATTATTTAGAGAAAAACAGAAAGAGAACGAATTAGTCTCTCAATTATATTCTAGAATAGTTGATAAGGCAAAGGATTATTGCAAGTCAGCCGACCAAAATGACGCCAGTAGTCTCATATCAAACATTATTAAAAGTGGCTTAAAAACTAGTATCGCACGCCGAGTAATGGAACAAGCATCACCAGATTGCGATAATGATGAACTAGTAGAACTAGCTAAGAAATTTGAAACAATAGACTTAACATTTTGTAGTCCAAATGAAGTTTTAACTGCAGCAGTCAGCAGTCAAAACATTAACCATGATAAGTCACAAAGCCGAACTCCCTCTATGTCAAGATCAACCAGAGGTAATTATTTAAAGA
Source organism: Artemia sinica (assembly GCA_027921565.1). Classification (NCBI taxonomy): domain Eukaryota; kingdom Metazoa; phylum Arthropoda; class Branchiopoda; order Anostraca; family Artemiidae; genus Artemia; species Artemia sinica. The sequence continues at coordinate 1,571,115 of CM051265.1, forward strand.
ATGATTTTAGTGGTAGAAGTAACGATCGCATAAAATGTTGGAATTGCAGGGATCCATATAGACAATCTGAATGTAAGGAACCTACAACGTGTATCCGCTGTGGTGAAATAGGGCACAAATCAAAATTTTGTTTAGCTCCAGCGCCTATAAATCTACCACCAGCAAACCAAAAAAACTAAATTATTCGACTTTACCGGAGGCCGAGTCGAACCTTATGCGAAGTCCTCCAATAAATAATATTTCTTCTGTGAACCATTCTGATTCACAAATTTGTTATTTGAGTTTACCAGAATCAACCATCTGTGTCTTATTTCAATTTATGTATGATGTAAAATTGTGCGAATCTATTAAAATTTTAGCATTTATTGATACCGGTTGTCAAAGGTCACTATTATCGAAAAATCTATTCTACAGCCTTCCTGAGCAAATACGAAAGGAAATTAAAACGTCATTTTCAGCTGTAAAATCCTTGAGTGGAAATATTTTGGCTGTTTTGGGGAAAATCAAAATTCTTGTTGCGATATCTGACGGAGTGAAACAAAGAAAATTCATTGGGAATTTCTCGTTATTAGTGAACTTAAGTTTTCTCTGATAGTAGGCTATGATTTCTTAAATAGTTTGGAGATTTCTCTTGATACCCGTCGAAACCAAATCAGTTTAGTCTCCAATAGTCCATATCAAGAGAATTTTATCGCATTATTTGCCGAAAACACTGGTAACGCTTGTACAGGAAATGTATAGGTAGCTAAACAGATAATCATTTCACCAAATTCCTTTAGAAAAATCAAATTGAAACCGCAATCTAGTAACTAAAGTCCTGTAGCTGATGGGTTTTGCCTGATGTCCCCGCCTTCACCAGCGTGGCACATCTTTATTTCAGAGTCAATCAGTAAAGTGTCTTATGCCTCATTTCCCTTAGTATTTTTTAACCCCATGCAATATCAAGTAACCTTATTAAGAGGTAAATTTATAAGACATTTTGAGCATGTCCCAGAAGACTTAGCCTCAAGCTCTGGGTTAATTGCGGCCTGTACTGAAAAAGAATTTTCATATTCTCAAAGCAATAAAACTCAGGTAGATTTAAAAACCGAATGGCCTAATGATGAATTTTTAAAACATATCAATACCGGAGAATTAGCCGATAAAAATAGTGAGAAATTTAAAACGTTCATTTGTAAATTTAAAGATGTATTTGTATGTATTGTATCGCACTGCTTGTAATATTGGGGGTAATGACTTAAATGGATTTGTCGTTCTAATTGATAAAACAGTTCCAATTAAAAGCAAAAAACAATTTCCATTACCATTTTTAATGCAGGAAGTAATAATGAAGCACGTTAAGGAAATGTTTCGAGCTAAGATTATTGAAGGGAAAAAATCTTCCCAAAACATCTTTGGAACGAAGAAAACAGTAGTTTCTTAATAGATGTTGATTTGGAGGTGGCTGCTCCACCCTCCATGCTCACCATCTATAGTTTGCTAGTGGAGGTTACTGGAACCCTCCGACGGCAGTTGATATGGAGATTATTGTTTAACTCCTCCCAGCGCACCGTATATTTTAGAAAGGTGGAGGTTGCTCGAACTCTCCCAGCGGTTTTCCTCTAATCACTTATTGTCACTGTTGGTTCCAAAGCTGAACTATCCACAAGTTGTCTTTCCCCCTTCTTATCTTTAAAGGCCCAAGTATGGAATTCTGGTTCCATGACCCCCAAAGTAGTCTCTCATGGCTGGCAGGTTTTAGTCATGGTGACCCACTACCTTGAATAGAAAAGAAGGCAGAAACAAGTACTTAAAACAACACATACCCAAATATACCCTTGAAGTGGAACATGCACTAAATACCAAAAATATACCCTTAACTAAATAAAACACTAAATACGAGAAATACACTTATATCTAATTTGCGTAAGCCTAGCAACAATCTTTACAACATACTAAACACATCTCAACTTTGACAATAGGCATAAAATTTGTGCAACAAATGATTTTTGGTAATGGATTAACCTATAACTAATTTTTGTCTCCAAAGCCAGATAGAACTGCCTCATAGCTTCTTAAAACATTCTAATGAAATTAATAAAGTCGAATAAGTTTAAAGCAATGTTATGGAGGTAGTATGAGGGAAATGATACAAGCCAAAAACATTTTTTTTACTGGGTTAAGAAGTGTATAACTGATTCAAAAGCGCTTAACTGGTTTATTTTGAACCCTGAGAAGTTACAGTAGATACATGCTTTTTAGCTCAAGGATACTGTTTCAAATATGAAGATATATTTTTCTGAAAAATAAAATAAGCTTCTTAAAACATTCTAATGAAATTAAGAAAGTTGAATAAATTTTAAGCAATGTTACAGTGCTACTATGAGAGAAATGATACAAGTCCTAAGCCTTTTTTAACTGTTTCAGAAGTGTATAACTGATTCAAAAGTTCTTAAATGGCTTTTTTTCAATCTTGAGAAGTTGCTGTAAATATAGGTTTTAGCTCTAGGATACCGTTTGAAACATGAAGATACATTTTTCTGAAAACTGACAAAAGCTTCTTTAAACATTCTAATGAAATTAATAAAGTCGAATAAACTTTGATCAATGTTAAGGAGGTACTATGAGGGAAATGATACAAGTCCCGAAAGTTTTAAACTGGTTCAGAAGTACACAACTGATTCAAAAGTGCTTAACAGGCTTATTTTGAACTCTAAGAAGCTACTGGTTTTATGAGTTTTAGCTCTAGGATACCGTTTGAGAGATGAATTTACATTTTTCTGAAAATTGAAATAAGCTTCTTAAAACACCCTAATGAAATAAATAAAGTCGAATACATTTTAAGCAATGTTTTGGGGCTCCTATGAAGGAAATAATACAAGTCCTGAACATTTTTTACTGGCTCAGAAGTGTATAACTGATTCAAAAATGCTTAACTGTTTTATTTTGAACTCTGAGACGTTAGTGGAGATATGAGTTTTAGTTCTAGGACATTGTTTGAAACATGAAGATACATTTTTCTGAAAACTGAAATAAGCTTCTCAAAACGTTCTAATAAGCTTAATAAAGTCGAATAAATTTTAAGCCATTTTAGGGGTGTACTATAAGGGAAATGATACAAGTCCCAAACGTTTTTAACTGGTCTACAAGAGTATAGATGATTCAAAAGAACTAAACTGGCTTATTTTGAAATCTGAAAAGTTGGTGGTGATATGGTTTCCAGCATAAGGATATCGTTTGAAACATGAAGATATATTTTTCTGAAAACTGAAATAAGCTTCTTAAAATATCCTAATGAAATTAATAAATTTTATGCAATGTTATGGGGATGCTATGAGGGAAGTGATACAATTGCCGAACGTTTTTAACTGGTTCAGAAGTGTGTAACTGATTCTAAATTGCTTAACAGGTTTATTTTGAACTCTGAGAAGTTACAGGAGATTTAACTGAAGAATTCCGTTTGAAACATGAAGATACAGTTTTCCGAAAACTGAAATAAGCTTCTTAAAATATCCTAATGAAACTAATAAAGTTGAATAAATTTTAAGCAATGTTATGGGGGTGCTATGAGGGAAGTGATACAATTGCCGAACGTTTTTAACTGGTTCAGAAGTGTGTAACTGATTCTAAATTGCTTAACAGGTTGATTTTGAACTCTGAGAAGTTACTGGAGATATGGGTTTTAGCTCCATATCTTTACCTATGAGTTTACGTTGCTACAATGAAGGAAATGATGCAAGTCACAAACATTTTTAATGGTTCAGAAGTGAATAACTGACTCAAAAGTCATTAACTGGCTTATTTTGAGCTCTTAGAGTTGTACGCCATTATAAGTGAACCTAAATGGGCCTAACTTTTTGAATGTATCTCTCACTATGACTGTGTGTTTGAACGGGTGTGCTGCCATCTATAACTAGATGTGAAAAAAACAAGAGTTAACATAATATAACCTAGTTAATGGGGTGATTTTATTTCACATCATTCATTTTTAAAATGACTCTAACACTGGGGATTACATGTTCAAGTTCTCTTCTAAATTTTCTCTAAGAAGAGAAAAAAGTTCCACTCAAGTTCTGAATTTTCACAAAGAAGAGAAAAAATTTCAAGTTCTGTTCTTAATTTTTTTTGTAGAAGATAGAAAAAGTTAAACTTTGATTCTGAATTCTTTCCCCGAGAAGAGAAAAAGTTCTACTTTAATTCTGATTTTTCTCAAAGAAGTGAAGAGAAGTTCAAGTTCTCTTCTGAATTTTCTCAAAGGAGAGAGAAAAAGCTACAGTTCAGTTCTAAATTTTTTGTTCATTTAGAATCAATTAGAGTTCCACGCCACTCCAAGTGAACCTAAATGAACCTAACTTTTTCCATATCTCGCTCACTATGACTGTGTTTCTGAGCAGGTGTGCTGCCATCTATAACTAGATGTGAAAAACAGCGGTTAACGTAATGTAATCTAGTTAATGGGATGATTGTTTTTCCACGCTATTCATTTTAAAATGGTTCCAGTTCTCTTCTAGATTTTCTCAAAGAAGAGAAAAAAAGTTCCAGTTCAGTTCTGTATTTTCTCAAAGAAAAGAAAAAATGTCAAGTTCTGTTCTGAATTTTTTGTAGAGGATAGAAAAAGTTATACTTTGATTCTGAAATTTTCCCCCAAGAAGAAAAAAATTTCCACTTTCATTCTGAGTTTTCTCAAAGAAGTGAAGCGAAGTTCAAGTTCTCTTCTGAATTTTCTCAGAGAAGAGAGAAAAATCTACCGTTCCATTCTGAATTTTTCCAAAGAAGAGAAAAAATTTCCACTTCAGTTCTGAACTTTCTAAAAGAAGGGAATAAAATTTCAGGTTCTGTTCTGAATTTTTCTGTAGAAGGTAGAAAAAGGTATACTTCGTTTCTGAATTTTTCCCCCAAGAAGAGAAAAAGTTCCACTTCAATTCTGAATTTTTTCAAAGAAGTGAAGAAAAGTTCAAGTTCTCTATGTAAGTTTTCCCAAAGAAGAGAAAATGTTCCACCTTAATTTTAAATTTTCTAGAAGAAGTGAAGAAAAGTTCAAGTTTTATTCTGAATTTTCTCAAAGAAGAGAGAGAAAGTTATATTTGAATTCTGAAATTTTCCAAAGAACAGAAAAATGTTCCACTTCGGTTCTGAATTTTCTCAAGGAAGAGAATAAAATCTCAAGTTCTGTTCTGTCTGTAGAAGGTGGAAAAAGATATACTTTGATTCTGAATTCTTCCCCCAAGAAGAGAAAAAGTTCCACTTCTATTCTGAGTTTTCTCAAAGAAGTGAAGAAAACTTCAAGTTCTCTTTTGAATTTTGCCTTAAAAAGAGAAAAAGCTCCACTTTGATTCTGAATTTTCTAAAAGAAGTGAAGAAAAGTTCAAGTTTTCTTCTGAATTTTCTGAAAGAAGAGAGAAAAAGTTACAGTTCAATTCTAAACTTTTCTAATGAAGAGAAAAAGTTCAACTTCATTTCTGAATTTTCTCAAAGAAAATAAGAAAATTTCAAGTTCTGTTCTGAATTTTTCCATAGAAGGTAGAAAAAGCTGTACTTCAATTCTGAATTTTCCCCTCAAGAAGAGAAAAAGTTCCACTTTAATTCTGAGTTTCCACAAAGAAGTGAAAAAAGTTCAAGTTCTCTTCTGAATTTTTTCCCAAGGAGAGAAAAGTTCAACTTTAATTCTGAATTTTCTCAAAGAAGTGAATATTAGTTCAAGTTCTCTTCTGAATTTTCCCAAAGAAGAGAAAAAAAAGTTAGACTTCAATTCTGAATTTTTCCTAAGAAGAGAAAAAAGTTCCACTTCAGTTCTGAATTTTCTCAATGGATGTCGTATCATTTTTCCCCAAGAAGATAAAAAGTTCCACTTTAATTCTGAGGTTTCTCAAAGAAGTGAAGAAAGTTCAAGTTCTCTTTCGAATTTTCTGAAAGAATAGAAAAAATTTACAGTTCACTTCTGAATTTTCCAAAAGCAGAGAAAAAAGTTCAACTTCATTTGAATTTTCTCAATAAAGAGTTAGAAATTTCTTGTTCTGCTCTGAATTTTTCTGTAGAAGATAGAAAAAGTTATGCTTCGATTTTGAATTTTTACTCAAGAAGAGAAAAATTTCTACTTTAATTCTTAGTTTTCTCAACGAAGTGAAGAAAATTCAAGTTCACGTCAGAATTTTTCCCCAAGAAGAGAAAAGGTTGCATTTTTTTTCTGAGTTTTCTCAAAAAGTAAAAGAAAAGCAAGTTCTCTTCTGAAGTTCCTAAAGGATGATGGAAAAAATTTGCATTCAAAATCTGATTTTGTCCAAGAAAGCTTAAGTTCTGAAATTTTTAAGAAGAGAAAAAATTTTCAAGTTCTTTTCTGAGTTTTTTCGTAAAAGACAGAAAAGGTTATATTTAGATTCTGAATTTTTCTCCAAAAAGAAAAAAAAGTTACAGTTGAATTATAAATTTTTCCAAAGAGAAAAAAGTTCTACTTTAATTTTGAATTTTCTTAAAGAAGAGAAAAAATTTCAAGTTCTGTTCAGATTTTTTCCGTAGAAGATAGAAAAAGTTATACTTCATATCTGAATTTTTCCTCATGAATAGAAAAGTTTACTTTATTTCTGAGTTTTTTCAAAGAGGTGAAAAAAAGTTTAAGTTCTCTTCTAATTTTTTCCCAAAGAAGAGAAAAACTTCCACTTTAAGCTTTCTCAAGAAAGTGAAGAAAAGTTCGTTCTCTTTTGAATTTTACAAGGGATGATAGAAAAAGCTACATTTCAATTCTAAATTTGTCGAAAGAAGAGAAAAAAGTTCCACTTCAGTTGTGAATTTTCTCAAAGAAGAGAAAGCATTTCACGTTCTGTTCTGAATTTTTCCGTAGAAGATAGAAAAAGTTATACTCCTATTCTGAATTTTCCCCTAAGAAGAGAAAAAGTTCCAGCTTAATTATGAGTTTTCTCAAAGAAATGAAGAGAGTTCTAGTTCTCTTCTGAATTTTTCCCAAAGAAGAGAAAAAAGTTCCACTTTGATTTTGAGTTTTTTCAAAGAAGTGAAGAAAAGATCAAGTTCTCTTCTGAATTTTCTCGACGAAGAGAAAAAAGTTACAGTTTCAATCTAAGTTTTTCCAAAAAGAAAAAAGTTCCATTTCAGGTCTGAATTTTCTTAAAGAAAAGAAGATACTCTGTCACACAGCTTTGACTCTGTCACACAACTTCATTTTTTAAAACAATGAAAAACTTTAGCGTAAAGAGTGATGCGTTGATGAGGGGATAGCCCGTTTCATATACGGAATAATATCTATTCGTTTTAAGTTTTAATGTCGCTCCTTCCTTTCAGTTAAAAAAAGTTTTTTTTATTTAATCCAATTCGAGCGTTAATCGCTTTAAGATCTATTAATTCATTTATATTATTACTTGTTGTATATTTTTGGCTATGATTGTTTATTTAATTTCTGTTCGTTTTGGGTTTCATTTATTCTTTAATAGCAATTTCTGGTCGTTTTGAGTTTGAATTTGAACAGGTATTTGTATTTACTGAGCTTAAGTTTAAAATGGCTTTTACTTTTCTTTGAAAAACTTATTTTTCGGAAAGTTATTTTTAAATTAATTTTTGTTCGTTTTTGATTGCAAAAAGTTTCAAGTTTTTTAAATTTCCCTTTTTCAAAATAAAACTTAAAAAAAATCAAATCTTCATCAAAGTATCAAAACTGATATCGAAGTAACAATATCAAAGTGAAAAAAGTTTGCCCCCTTTGATATGAGCGCCCTTTGAAGTTTAAACGACAACCCCTTATATATCAAGTGCGTCTAGGAAAAAATAAATGGAGTGTTGGGGGAAGCTAGGTGCCCTATGTTGGGGTTCCAACCCCTGTTTCTTTTCCTTTCGGATAAATGATCTGTTTTCGTTTTCTTAATTACATGCTTATAGTATAATTTCAAAAGACAGGTTAAATTCCCGTTACTAAGCGATAGTGGTTTTGCAGTAGGGAAGCTGTGAACCAAGTTATTTTTACTTCCTGGTTTGGGAGTCATTGAAAGATAAATCTAAGAGGTAAAATTGGGTTTAAATGAGGATGTAGATGATTGGCTGGGCCAAGCGGAGGTCCACCCATACAAACAGTGCTGTAAAAATTATTATTATATTTTAGTCTATGTTTTGACCCCGGTTGGGGAAAGAGTCTGCGTTTTGACCCCGATTGGGGAAGGGTATTCCTATTGTTATACGTGACCCTTTTGGAAGAATACAAGTAAGGTATTTTCTACAAACTGTGTACTATTTTCCGTAACCCAGGCAGGGTAGGAATAGAGCTACGAAGTACCGTCACTATTATATTGACAGGGAGGGTTGTTACCTCCAAGGAGAGAGTAGAGATTTTCTAGCCGTAACCCAAGACGGGTACATTTGGCTTTAGAAAGTGGCCATTTGACCACTCGATCGCGTTATCATACCCTGGGACAGGGTATACTGTAAATAGGGTAGTACCAAACCCGATATTTGCAGAACCGTTGAGGTAAGAGCGGGAATCTCACTAACATTTGGGCCGACATGGGGTTCTCCCCTTCAAGTAAGTGGCATAGCAACCTTTTTGCGCCACTTCTGCTCCAATAAGTGGCGACACGTACTTACACCCCAATAAGTGGTGGCAGCGAGTTAAGGTCCTATCAGTAAATCTGATAATAAAAGAATTCCGCGCTTTCGAAGAGACAAGTAATTTAGCCTACAAAAGTAGCCTATTGTGGTTACAGAGGCTATATATAAAAAATTGCAAAGATAAATTTTTTATCTGAGCTGTGCACAACGAACATTGGTGGCAGCAAGAACAGGAATTATTAACAGCGTTGATAATAAAAGAATTCTACGTTTTCGAAGAGACAAGTCGAGTTAGCCTACATAGTGATAGTAGCCTATTGTGGTTACATATAAAGAGAAAAGAAAGAAATACTGAATCAATTAATACAATTATGAAGATCTATTATGGGCTATGCCTTGTGAGATCATAATTGGAAAATTTACGAATCAATATATCACGCAACTAATTAGTATTCAAAAATATAAGGCTAAAATTGCTGCGTGTCAAAACAATTTTTTGCGAGAGACCGGAAGTTAAATGATAAAAGAATTTTCATTTAGACTGAAGAGGTAATTTGAAGTTAACGGAATTTTGAAATTATGTCGGACAGAGATGAGATTAAAAGGGCGAGTGAAGCCCATAGAAAAAAAAGAAAGAGAGATAGAAAAGAAAGGGAGAAAGATATGAGACAACAAATATTAAATTTCATGAAAGAAGTGAGAATAGCCAGAGAACGAGAAGACGAAAGAGATAGACAAGAAAGAGAGAAAGAAAGAATAGCTAGAGAGAAAGAAGAAAGATATCACCAAGAGTTTAAAAGAACCATGATAGGTCTAATAGAAGCCCACTGGGGAATTCCAGAAAGGGAGATTTTATCACAACTAACTTCTAGGCCGTCAGATAGCCATAATAATTTGTCTAAGAATCAATTGGGAGAAAACGAAAATTACCAAACATTAAACACTTTTACGAGAAAATATAATACTTCGCTAACTACAGGGGGATATGAACCGGCCCATAAAACAAATGGGAAGGCTGTGCCACCCTGTCGGAAAAGCGAAATACTTGATACGCATGTTCGAAATATTGATAATCCACAGAAATGGGATGCAGACGTAAATAGACAACATAATATTGAAAACAAGACGCGCGAGAATGATTTTTCGGGAAAATTTCAAGAAAATGGAAAACTGGAAAACACTTTTAATGAATATGAGACGCTAACAAGTACAGGCCAAAATGAAGCGCTGATTGTACCAGAGGATAAGGAGACGAAATTTATTGTACGCGCTTTTCCTCGTAAAAATCGAGAAATTTTAGTACAATATGAAAAACCAAATGTCGGAGTTCAATTCCCATTTGATGACGAACTATTTGTTTCGGCGGTAAGAATAAAGAAGACTAAAAGAGAGAAAAGAGATATTAAACGGAGCTACAATGAAATTATTCAGTCAAAGATAGTGGACACTGGAGTCCAAATTAGATATAACGGTGATTTATTATTTTGCGCGAATGACAGAATTGAGAAAAGTAGAGACGAAAAGAGGAATGCAAAGAAGAGACAAAATTTGGAGATTCAGCCTGCAGGGGCGAAAAAAAAAATGTTGGATGGGCTGTGCCTTGAAAACATGGATAATAAGGGGGAAAGAGAGGTCAAAGACCCATGGGGAATAAAAGAAGATGGTTACAAAAGAGAGATGAATGACCTACAACGGGTTGGGGGAAAGTTGGGAGATATTGAATGTCGAGTCGGATTGGAAAAATTTGGAAACGAATCTGAAATTAGTATTATCAATTCAAAAGATATGTCGATCCTTTATGAGGGGGAGGAATCCCTTGGGGAAGATCCCCTGCGGGAAGTCGCGAAAGATAGCCCTTTTCCTCAATGCACAACTGGTGGACAAGTTGTGATCCCTTTACCGAGATTTTGCCTTTCTGATCTGGAGTCCTTGGGGGATACTCTCTCTCAGTCACTTCATACTTCACCCAAACCTTTGTCCAGTAACCCTAATCATAGTTGTTGTTCTTCATGGGAACCGATAATTATTTCCGGCAAATTGTATTCAGCGGGAGATGTATTTAAGTTTCATCTTCAATTAGCATCAACGTATATTCTTCAGTTAATTATCCCAGGGGAGGGAACCCAGAAAAAGGCGATTCATGGTTCGCGAAAAATTTTACTTCATTTCCATTACCCTTATCGTTTTCACAGGCCTTGGTATTTTCAGCCTTAGATTATTTGAAATTATGCCAAGGGGCAATTTACTTTTTGATTGAGATGTGCGGTTGTTTCCACAGATGGAAATTAAGAGGCTAGTGCAGCCAATTTTTCACGATGGCTGGCATCATCACATGTGCCAGAAACTGATGCTCTGCTCCTCTCAAATGTAAATTCGTGAGAGCGAGAAAATTTGTTGTTTTGAATTGTGCTGCGCACAATCATTACCTACGAATCTTGTAGATTTCAACTTTCAAAAGTTAGTGCGGATGCTATGCGATTTAGACCATGGCGGTCCTACAGTAGGGACGTGTCGAGGATGACCGATCCAGAGCCAAGCGGTGGAAGAGAGAAGGCAAATGGATTTTGTAAAGTTGAAGTTAAGTGTTTATGTTTGTAAGGGTGGACCAAGGTAGCGCGTGGGTGGTCATTTATCTTACGGGGGGAGGTGTTGGGGTTCCAACCCCTGTTTCTTTTCCTTTCAGATAAATGACCTGTTTTCGTTTTCTTAATTACATTTGCTTATAGTATAATTTCAAAAGACAGGTTAAATTCCCGTTACTAAGCGATAGTGGTTTTGCAATAGGGAAGCTGTGAACCAAGTTATTTTTACTTCCTGGTTTGGGAGTCATTGAAAGATAAATCTAAGAGGTAAAATTGGGTTTGAATGAGGATGTAGCTGATTGGCTGGGCCAAGCGGAGGTCCACCCATACAAACAGTGGTGTAAAAATTATTATTATATTTTAGTCTATGTTTGACCCCGGTTTGGGAAGGAGTCTGCGTTTTGACCCCGATTGGGGAAGGATATTCCTATTGTTACACGTGACCCTTTTGGAAGAATACAAGTAAGATATTTTCTACAAACTGTGTACTATTTCCCGTAACCCAGGCAGGGTAGGAATAGAGCTACGAGGTACCGTCACTATTATATTGACAAGGAGGGTTGTTACCTCCAAGGAGAGAGTAGAGATTTTCTAGCCGTAACCCAAGGCGGGTACATTTGGCTTTAGAAAGTGGCCATTTGACCACTCGATCGCGTTATCATACCCTGGGACAGGGTATACTGTAAATAGGGTAGTACCAAACCCGATATTTGCAGAACCGTTGGGGTAAGAGCGGGAATCTCGCTAACATTTGGGCCGACAAGGGGTTCTCCCCTTCGAGTAAGTGGCATAGCAACCTTTTTGCGCCATCTCTGCTCCAATAAGTGGCGACACCCGCACTTACACCCCAATACCCTCCGATTACTTTTTACTCTTAAAAAGTGAATTGCAACTTTCAATTTCCAAACAAATGAGCCCTCTATGAAGTTTATACGAGCATCCCTTCCATACTAACCATATATCCCCCCAGGGCATAACTTACAACGCCTAACCTTGGGCCCTGTGGGACTGTGTCGACACCGGAGCTTTTGTTATCTGAACTTTGAACTATTTTTAAGAAAATGTCTGTCTCAAAATTTTTATTTTATGCATTTAGGGTGTGGAGGAGGGGGGCTAGTTGCCCTCCAATCTCTTTAGACTCTTAAAATGTGAACTAAAACTTTCAATTTCCAATCAAATGAGCCCCCTCTGAAGTTTATACGAGCATCCCTTTCATAAGAAAAATACACGTCCCCAGAACAACACTTGCAACGCCTACCCCCTGGGCCCTGGGGGGTTGTGTTGACACCGGAGATTTTGTTATCTAATTTTTGAACAATTTTTAAAGAAATCACTATCTCAAAATTTGTAAGGGATGGGTTCGGGGGAATAGGGCATGGGGGGGCTAGTTACCCTAAAATTTATTGACTCTTAAAAAGTGAAGTAGAAGTTTCAATTTCAAATCAAATGAGCCCTCTTTGAATTTTATATGAGCATCCCTTTCATAAGAACAGTACATGCTCCCAGAGCTTAACTCACAACGCCTGTCCTTGGGCCCTGAGGGCTTGTGTCAACACCGAGTTTTGTTATATGACATTTGAACTATTTTTAATAAAATAGCTATCTTTAGAGTTTTATCGGATGCATTCGGAAAAAAAGGGCTTGGGGGGATGGTTACCCTCCAATATCTTTTGACACTTAAAAAGTGAACTAGAACTTTCAATTTCCAATCCAATGAGCCCTCTCTGAAGTTTATATGAGCATTCCTTCCATAAGAACCATACATGCCCCAGGGCATAGCTTCTAACCCTTGCCCTGAAGAACTGGGGGGGGGGGCGTCATGCTCAAAGATATAATTTCCAGAACTTTCAACTACGTTGAAAAAAATGGCCATTTCAAAATTTTGATTGCATATGTTTGGGGAAATGGTTGGCGTAGAAGGGGTGTTAGTTGCCTTCCAATCACTTTCGACTATTAAAAAGGGCACTAGCCCTTTGAATATCCAATCGAATGAGCCCTTTTTGAAGTTTCTACGACAACGCTTTCTATAAAAACCTTATAGGCCTCCAGGTCATAACTTACAACCCAGGCCCTGATGACCGTGGGGGTAGGGGGTTGTCATCCTCGAAGACCTAATTTCCAGAATTTTCAACAACATTGAACAAAATGGCTGTCTTAAAATTCTGATTGGATGTGATTGGGGAAAAGGTGGGCATGAGAGGGTGGTTAGTTGCCCTCCAATCACTTTCGACTATTGAAAAGGGCACTAGCCCTTTGAATATCCAATCGAATTAGCCCTTTTTGAAGTTTTTACAACAAAGCTTTCTATAAAAAGCTTATATACCCCCAGGGTATAAATTACAATCCTTTCCCTTAGGGCTGTGGGGGAGTATTCTCCTCAAAAACATAATTTCTATCTGGAAACCATCACTTTTGACTCTTAAAAAGGGCACTAGAACTTTCGATTTCCAATCGAATGAGCCCCCCTTTGAAGTTTTCCCGACGGCCCCTTCCTTATGAAGTGCCTCTGGGAAAAAAAATAAATAAGTACTAAAACATTGGAGCCGTATGGCCTTTACTATTGGCAACGCTATAGCATTGCCTATTAAAGCGATGTTGTAGAAACTTTAAAAAGTGCTCATTTAGTTGGAAATTAAAAGGGCTAATGCACTTTTTAATAGTCGAAAGTTACTGAAGGGTTACTAACTCCCCCTCTCACGTCCACCATTTCCCCAAACACATCCAATCAAAATTTTGAGATATCCATTTTGTTCAACGTTGTTGAAAGTTCTGAAAATTAGGTCTTTAAGGATGATAACCCCCTCAGAGCTCTCAGGGCAAGAGTTGTAAATTATGCCCTGGGGGCATATAAGGTCTTTACAGAAAGTTTTGTCATAGACACTTCAAAAAGGCTCATTTGATTGGAAATTGAAAGGGCTTGTGCCCTTTTTAATAGTCGAAAGTGAATGGAGAGGAATTATACCCCTTCTCTCGCCCACCATTTCCCCAAACACATTCAATCGAAGTTTAGAGATAGCCATTTTGTTCAAAGTTGTTGAAAGTTCTGGAAATTTCGTATTTAAGGATGACAAACCCCCCAAAACCTCCAGGGCAAGGGTTGTAAATTATGCCAAGGGGCATAATAGGTTTTTAATGAAAGTGATGGTACAAAACCCCCAACGTCCATCATTTCCCCAAATATTTCCGATCAACATTTTGATGTATTCATGTCGCTCAACGTAGTTGAAAGGTCTGGAAATTTGAGGATGACAACCCCTCCCCCCCCCGACAGCCCTAAGTACAAGGGCTGTAAGTTATGCCCATAGGGCATATCAGGTTTTTATGGAAAGTTTTGTCGTGGAAGCTTTAAAAAGGACTCATTCGACTGGAAATTGAGATGACTAGTGTCTTTTTGTTAGTCTAAGGTAATCAGAGAGCAAATGCCCCCTCCCCCCCCCACGCCCATCATTTCCACAAATATATCCAATCAAAATTAGAGATAGCCATTTTGTTCAGTGTATTAAAAGAGCTCATCCGTAAAATAGTTAATTCGATTGGAAATTGAAAAAGCTAGTTCCCTTTTTAATTGTCGAAAGTGTTCGGAGGGCAACTAGCCCCCCTCCCACGCCCATCTTTTGCCAAAACTCATCCAATCATAATTTTGAGATAGGCATTGTTCAACGTAATCGAAAGGTCCATAAATTATGTCTTTGAGGATGGCAAACCCCTCAACAACCCTCAGGGAAAGGGCTATAAGCTGTTCCCTGGGGGCAGATAAGGTATATAACAGAAAGACTTATCGTATTTAATTCGGAGGGGGGTTCATTGGATTGGTAATCAGAAGTTCTATTGTCCTTTGATTGAGTGATCAAAAGGTGGATACCCCCCCCCCCCACAGCCTCGTAATGTTCTTAGAGAAAGGGTCGTCGTAGAAACTTCAAAAAGGGCTTATTCGATTGGAAATTGAAAGAGCTAGGGTTCTTTTTTATAGTCGTAAGTGATTGGAGGGCAACTAGCCCCCCTCTCACGCCGACCATTTCAACGAACACATTCAGTCAGAATTTGAGATAGCCATTTTGTTCAACGTCGTTGAAAGGCCCGGAAATTATTTCTTTGAGGATGACAACCCCCCCCCCCTTTCAACCCCCAGGGCAAAGGTTATAAGCTATTTCTTTGGGGCATATGAGGTTTTTATAGAAATCATTGTTGTAGAAACTTCAAAAAGGGCTCATTCCGTTGGGATTAAAAGGGTTAGTGCCCTTATTAATTGTCAAAAACAATCGGAGGGCGAATTCCCCCCCCCCCTGCACCCATCGTTTCCCCAAACACTTCTGTTCGACATTTTGATATAGTCATTTTTTTAACGTAATAGAAGGGTCTGAAAATTATGTCTTTGAGTATGACAACCCTCCCCCCTCCCAACAGCCCTCAGAGCCAAGGCTGTAAGTTATGCCCTGGGGAAATTTAAGGTTTTTTGGCAGAAAGTGCTGTCGTAATAACTTTAAAAAGGGTTCATTTGCTTGGAAATTTATAGGACTATTGTCCTTTTTAACAGTCGAAAATAATCGGAGGGAAAATTACCCCCACGCCCATCATTTTCACAGGCATTTCCGGTCAACATTTGGATATGGCCATTTTGTTAAAAGTGTTGAAAGGTCTGGAAATTATGTATTTGAGGATAGCAAATCCCCCCAGCACTCAAAGCCCTGGAGGCATATAAGGTTCTTATAGACAGCATGGTCATATAAACTTCGAAAGGGGCTTATCAGATTGGTAATCAAACGCTCTAGTGGTCTTTTTAAGAGTCAAAGTGATCGTATGGAAGCTACCCCCCCCCCCCATACACACACAAGTCGTATTGTCCCAAAATGTATCTAATAGAAATTTTGAGATAGCCATTAGTAGTAACCAAGGTACTATTTCAGGACCTTGTATACACCATTTCAAAGAGATTCAGAGCTCCCTCACATTCCGGGCCAACTAGTTTTTTTTTTTTTTTTTTTTTTTTTTTTTTTTTTTTTTTTTTTTTTTTTTTTTTTTTTTTTTAAACAACTTGGTGACGTGCCTTACTAGACGGGTTTCTGCAAAGTGTAATGGGCTTCCTTAAAAAAATACCAGTTTAAAAAAAAAATAAATAAACACGTATCCATGATCTTTCTTCTGGCAAAAAAAATACAAATTCCAATCAAAACTGGTCAAACGTGTTAATAACCTGTAAGTTATAGCTATCTGATAACTCGTTCAGTATCGCATGTATTATTAGTGGTATCAATGGTATTTCATTTGCGTAAAGCTAGGATTTCTGTTAAATAAATAATTCTTATATTTTTTCCGTTCAATTGAAAGCGAGGATTTCTGTTAAATAAATAATTGTTATACCTTTTAAAATAGCTTTACGGGGTTTGAGGGACTCTCTCATTTTATTCCGTGTGATTTTTTCTTTACATGGTGTTCGTTCAAAAAGCGAGGATTTCTGTTAAATAAATAATTCTTATATTTTTTCCGTTCAATTGAAAGCGAGGATTTCTGTTAAATAAATAATTGTTATACCTTTTAAAATAGCTTTACGGGGTTTGAGGGGCTCTGTCGTTTTATTCCGTGTGATTTTTTCTTTACATGGTGTTCGTTCAAAAAGCGAGGATTTCTGTTAAATAAATAATTCTTATATTTTTTCCGTTCAATTGAAAACGAGGATTTCTGTTAAATAAATAATTGTTATACCTTTTAAAATAGCTTTACGGGGTTTGAGGGGCTCTGTCGTTTTATTCCGTGTGATTTTTCTTTACATGGTGTTCGTTCAAAAAGCGAGGATTTCTGTTAAATAAATAATTCTTATATTTTTTTCCGTTCAATTGAAAGCGAGGATTTCTGTTAAATAAATAATTGTTATACCTTTTAAAATAGCTTTACGGGGTTTGAGGGACTCTGTCGTTTTATTCCGTGTGATTTTTTCTTTACATAGTGTTCGTTCAAAAAGCGAGGATTTCTGTTAAATAAATAATTCTTATATTTTTTCCGTTCAATTGAAAGCGAGGATTTCTGTTAAATAAATAATTGTTATACCTTTTAAAATAGCTTTAAGGGGTTTGAGGGGCTCTGTCGTTTTATTCTGTGTGATTTTTTCATTACATGGTGTTCGTTTAAAAAGCGAGGATTTCTGTTAAATAAATAATTCTTATATTTTTTTCCGTTCAATTGAAAGCGAGGATTTCTGTTAAATAAATAATTGTTATACCTTTTAAAATAGCTTTACGGGGTTTGAAGGACTCTCTCGTTTTATTCCGCGTGATTTTTTCTTTACATGGTGTTCGTTCAAAAAGCGAGGGTTTCTGTTAAATAAATAATTCTTATATTTTTTCCGTTTAATTGAAAACGAGGATTTCTGTTAAATAAATAATTGTTATATCTTTTAAAATAGCTTTACGGGGTTTGAAGGGCTCTGTCGTTTTATTCCGTGTGATTTTTTCTTTACATGGTGTTCGTTCAAAAAACGAGGATTTCTGTTAAATAAATAATTCTTATATTTTTTTCCGTTCAATTGAAAGCGAGGATTTCTGTTAAATTAATAATTGTTATACCTTTTAAAATAGCTTTACGGGGTTTGAGGGGCTCTGTCGTTTTATTCCGTGTGATTTTTTTCATTACATGGTGTTCGTTCAAAAAGCGAGGATTTCTGTTAAATAAATAATTCTTATATTTTTTACGTTCAATTGAAAGCGAGGATTTCTGTTAAATAAATAATTGTTATACCTTTTAAAATAGCTTTACGGGGTTTGAAGGGCTCTGTCGTTTTATTCCGTGTGATTTTTTCTTTACATGGTGTTCGTTCAAAAAACGAGGATTTCTGTTAAATAAATAATTCTTATATTTTTTTCCGTTCAATTGAAAGCGAGGATTTCTGTTAAATAAATAATTGTTATACCTTTTAAAATAGCTTTACGGGGTTTGAGGGGCTCTGTCGTTTTATTCCGTGTGATTTTTTCTTTACATGGTGTTCGTTCAAAAAGCGAGGATTTCTGTTAAATAAATAATTCTTATATTTTTTCCGTTCAATTGAAAGCGAGGATTTCTGTTAAATAAATAATTGTTATACCTTTTAAAATAGCTTTACAGGGTTTGAGGGGCTCTGTCGTTTTATTCCGTGTGATTTTTCTTTACATGGTGTTCGTTCAAAAAGCGAGGATTTCTGTTAAATAAATAATTCTTATATTTTTTCCGTTCAATTGAAAACGAGGATCTCTGTTAAATAAATAATTGTTATACCTTTTAAAATAGCTTTACGGGGTTTGAGGGGCTCTGTCGTTTTATTCCGTGTGATTTTTTCTTTACATGGTGTTCGTTCAAAAAGCGAGGATTTCTGTTAAATAAATAATTCTTATATTTTTTCCGTTCAATTGAAAGCGAGGATTTCTGTTAAATAAATAATTGTTATACCTTTTAAAATAGCTTTACGGGGTTTGAGGGACTCTGTCGTTTTATTCCGTGTGATTTTTTCTTTACATAGTGTTCGTTCTAAAAGCGAGGGTTTCTGTTAAATAAATATTTCTTATATTTTTTCCGTTCAGTTGAAAGCGAGGATTTCTGTTAAATAAATAATTGTTATACCTTTTAAAATAGCTTTACGGGGTTTGAGGGGCTCTGTCGTTTTATTCCGTGTGATTTTTTCATTACATGGTGTTCGTTCAAAAAGCGAGGATTTCTGTTAAATAAATAATTCTTATATTTTTTCCGTTCAATTGAAAGCGAGGATTTCTGTTAAATAAATAATTGTAATACCTTTTAAAATAGCTTTACAGGGTTTGAAGGACTCTGTTGTTTTATTCCGTGTGATTTTCTCTATACATGGTGTTCGTTCAAAAAGCGAGGATTTCTGTTAAATAAATAATTGTTATACCTTTTAAAATAGCTTTACGAGGTTTGAAGGGCTCTGTCGTTTTATTCCGTGTGATTTTTTCTTTACATGGTGTTCGTTTAAAAAGCGAGGATTTCTGTTAAATAAATAATTCTTATATTTTTTTCCGTTCAATTGAAAGCGAGGATTTCTGTTAAATAAATAATTGTTATACCTTTAAAATATCTTTACGGGGTTTGAGGGACTCAGTCGTTTTTATTCCGTGTGATTTTTCTTTACATGGTGTTCGTTCAAAAAGCGAGGATTTCTGTTAAATAAATAATTCTTATATTTTTTCCGTTCAATTGAAAGCGAGGATTTCTGTTAAATAAATAATTGTTATACCTTTTAAAATAGCTTTACGGGGTTTGAGGGGCTTTGTCGTTTTATTCCGTGTGATTTTTCATTACATGGTGTTTGTTCAAAAAGCGAGGATTTCTGTTAAATAAATAATTCTTATATTTTTTCCGTTCAATTGAAAGCGAGGATTTCTGTTAAATACTACTACTACTACTAACAACTCATCGCAGCACCAAGCCGCCTGAGGCCAACACAGCTACGCACGCTCCTCCTCCACCCCAATCTATTCAAAGCCTCCCTTTTTACACCCGCCCACGAAGTTCCCATTTCCTTTAAATCTTTCTTTATGACGTCCTCCCAACCCAGACGGGGACGACCTGCTTTCCGTTTAGCCCTAGATGGTTGGCCGAAAAGAACAATCTTCGGCAATCTGTCATCCTTCATCCGAACAACATGCCCTAACCACCTCAACCTTTCTTTCATTATAGACCTAGAAAGTGGTATTGAACCACATTTTTCGTATAGCCTATTGTTTGAAATACGGTCAGTCAGCCGGGTACCCAGAACAATCCTTAAGCAATTTCTCTGGAAAACATCTAGCAAATCTTCATCCGCTTTTCGGAGCGTCCATGCTTCAGAGCCATATTTGACCACTGTCATCACTGTAGCTTCTAAGATTCTAATCTTGGTTTGCAGACTTATCTTCCTATTCTTCCAGACTTTTTTTAACTGTGAAAAAACACCCTGAGCCTTGGCTATTCTATTTTTAACATCTTCACTGCTCCCACCATCTTTACTAATAATACTACCAAGGTAAGTGAAACTGCCCACCTGATCAATCTTTTCATTACCCAACGTCACCTTTTCATCTTCACTTATTCCTAGCCTTAGTGACTTGGTCTTCCTAACATTAATTTTCAAACCAATACTAGCACCCTGAACTCGCAAAACCTCTAAAACTTCATTCATTTTGCTCACACTTTCATCTAGGATGCTTAAATCATCAGCATAATCCAAGTCCAGGAGACTTTTTCCTCCCCATTTGATTCCGTGGTCTCCCATTGCCTTTCCTGTGCTCCTTAAAACAAAGTCCATCAAAATAATCCATATAAAGGGGGATAGAACACAACCCTGCTTAACTCCTGATTTAATACAAAACCAGCTGCTAACCTCATTTCCTACCTTAACCGCAGCAGTGTTATTCTCGTACATAGCACTAATCACTTTAATGTATTTGTCTGGTATACCATACAAGGATAAAACCTTTACTAAAGCTCCTCTATCAACAGAATCGAACGCTTGCTCATAATCTATAAAACTAAGGACCAAAGGTGTTTGAAAACTTAGGCACTTCTCAATTATTAACCTAAGAGTGAAAATTTGGTCAACACATCCTCTACCTTTTCTAAAACCGCACTGCTCTTCTCTTAAAACTTTGTCTACGGCATCTCTCAGTCTAAAAAGTATCATATTACTAAGCAATTTGCTACCTACAGAGACCAGACTAATGCCTCGATAATTACCACACTCACTTTTATCACCTTTCTTATAAAGTGGCTTAATTAAGGTTTTCCTAAAATCATTAGGTACTTCCCCTTTTTCAAAAATCATATTCATAATCTCCAATAACTTATTTCTAACCTCAGAGCCACCATATTTAAGAAACTCATTTACTACCCTATCAGCACCTGGAGCCTTATTATTCTTTAATCCTTTTAGTACTGTTTCTAATTCCTCCTCACAAAACAAATCTTCCTTCACATCCAAGGTATCACAAACTTTTTCATTTTCCTCTATATTTTTTCCTGCAACTCTATCTCGGTTAAGCAAATTCTCAAAATGTTCGGCCCATCTCGCTTTAGCTTTTGTCTTATCGCTAATTGCCACCCCATTCCTATCTTTAACTGGGACAAGTCCGGATTGACTACTACCTCTCAATTTGTTAACGTGCCAGTACAATATTTTACTATTATGCCGTCTAGCTGCATCTTCTAAATCCTCGGCAATTTTATCCATGGCCTCCACTTCACACCTCCTTAGTTCATATTTCAATGCTTTCTCCACTTTCTTTACATTTCTTTTGTTTTCATGTGATCTATCACTCAGATAATTCTTGTACAAGTCCTTTCTCCTTTCTATTAAACTTAAAGCTTTTTCACTAATATTCTTAGCTGCAGTTCTAGCTTTCTTCCCTAATACACCTTCAGCAACTTCACAAATTATTTTTCTAAAATTATTCCAACCATCTTCCACATTATCAAATTTTAAGCTCTCAAGTTTAGTATTCAACTGTTCCTGGAAAGTTTCTCTCAAATTCTCATCCTGGAGTCTACTAACATCATAACTTCCCGGGAGGTAATTACCCTTCCGATATTTCAGCTTTAAATTAACCCTTGACACTACTAGATGGTGATCTTTACTTTTAACATCAATAACAGCACTCCTATATACCCTAGTATCTTGTATTGATCCTGCCAGTCTTCGATTTACTATAACATAATCAATAAGGTTTGCTGTCTTACCATCACGTGAATACCATGTTAGCTTATGAGCCATTTTATGACCAAACACCGTATTGGTTATAACTAGATTGTTATACCTACAAAATTGCAAAAGTCTGTATCCATTACTGTTTTCTTTTCCTACACCAAATTTACCTAAGCTGGGATACCATCTATCCATATTTCTACCAACCTGGGCGTTAAAATCTCCCAGCAATAACATCATATTTCTACCTGGGACCTTGTCTATTTGCTCCTGTAACTGTAAGTAAAATTCATCTGAGTCACTAGTATCTCCATCAGTCGGTTCTACAGGGGCGTATACTACTATAACTGATACCTTGAACTTTCTAGTCATAAAATGAGCAATTAGTATTCTATTATTAATACCTTCCCAGCCTAAACAAGACTTAGCAGCTTCCTTATTCATCATGAGCCCTACTCCCTGTCTATGTAACCCATCCTTCCTGCCTGAGTAAACAAATTCTATATCACCTAATTTCATGCTTCCTACCCCTGGGATATGAGTTTCTGAAACTCCTAATAGATCCAGTTCGAATCGTCTGAATTCGTCAGTCAAAATGTCGATACGATAGTCATTTTTTAATGTCGTAACATTCCAAGTTCCAATTTTCATGTTCTTTAAATCATTGAAATTTTTTTCGCCTCAGGAAAAGCAATGATCCCGGATACCAGTGCAGGACGGGGATCACATATCTTCTCAAGTCTACACCGAAGTGCTTAAGCCGGCTTAGAACCGGACAGCAAGAAGTCCCTGGGACCTCCATGAATGGAGGCTTTGTGCAATCCTGGGCCCATCTTGGTCACAACATGGTTTTCAGCGCTTGGCGATGCTCTTCTATCAACAAGAGTCGAAATCCTGCACAGACAATCTCAAGCCTATTACCTCCGACTCATTATATATTCATGCCTACAAATATTATGCTACTACGGGGAGGCAACCCGTAATAGATAAATTAGCTAGGAAGAGGTTTTTCAGCCCAAAGACGCCCATCAAAACATACCAATCCCAGAAGAATTGTCCATTAGTCAGAATCCCGTGCGAATGCTGTGTCGTTTACTAGGCTATAATTTCCTCGAGGGGCGCCACTCCTCAAGTGGGAATAGAGTTGACCGCAAGGTCCCCAGTCTTGCAGGTACCCCGAAAAGGTCGAGGCAGCCCTTTGCAGAGGCCGTTGTCCATAGATCTGGATCTTACGCCCTGCCACAGTTGTCCTCCTATAGAGGATCCTCCCGCGATGGTGTTCTGCATCACCATGCAATTTAACCCATTGCTGGGAGAAGGTTTGCAACTCATGGAACTTGTGGATAAACAAGTGGGCCCTTTTGAGTGTACATTTGAGGGGCCTTCTTCCTCCTCCGCCTGTATTTATGACCCCGGGCAAGGGTGCCCCAGATTCTATTATGGACCCCCAGGGACAAGGTCCCCCCTTGGTCCATGCCTCCTATGGAGGTACCCTACATATCTGTAGAGTGTTCCCCTATCGCCACCTGGGGACATGCTGAATGGCCTGGGGGAGGCCAGATAAACGGATCACTTTTGTTTTGCAAAGGCAATAACTCAGTGACATATTTAACCTAACATAACTACTGACTAGGCTAATAGTTATACAGAAATATATAACTCAGTGACATATTTAGCCTACTACTTATAAATATGTGTAACTCACTGACTAGGCCTATATATGTTATATACAGAAATATATAACTGAGTGACATATTTAGCCTACTACTTATAAATATGTGTAACTGACTGACTAGGCATATAAGTTATATACAGAAATATATAACTCAGTGACATATTTAGCCTACTACTTAAAATATGTGTAACTCACTGACTAGGCCTATATAAGTTATATACAGAAATATATAACTCAGTGACAAATTTAGCCTACTACTTATAAATATGTGTAACTCACTGACTAGGCCTATCTAAGTTATATACAGAAATATATAACTGAGTGACATATTTAGCCTACTACTTATAAATATGTGTAACTCACTGACTAGGCCTATATAAGTTATATACAGAAATATATAACTGAGTGACATATTTATCCTACTGCTTATAAATATGTGTAACTCAATGACTAGGCATACAAGTTATATACATAAATATATAACTCAGTGACATATTTAACCTACTACTTATAAATATGTGTAACTCACTGACTAGGCCTATTTAAGTTATATACAGAAATATATAACTGAGTGACAAATTTAGCCTACTACTTAAAATATGTATAACTCACTGACTAGGCCTATATAAGTTATATACAAAAATATATAACTGAGTGACATATTTAGCCTACTGCTTATAAATATGTGTAACTCACAGACTAGGCATATAAGTTATATACAGAAATATATAACTCAGTGACATATTTAACCTACTACTTATAAATATGTGTAACTCACTGACTAGGCCTATCTAAGTTATATACAGAAATATATAACTGAGTGACATATTTAGCCTACTACTTAAAATATGTGTAACTCACTGACTAGGCCTATATAAGTTATATACAGAAATATATAACTGAGTGACATATTTAGCCTACTGCTTATAAATATGTGTAACTCACTGACTAGGCCTATATAAGTTATATACAGAAATATATAACTCAGTGACATATTTAACCTACTACTTATAAATATGTGTAACTCACTGACTAGGCCTATCTAAGTTATATCAGGATTCTTACTATCTTGAGAAGTAAAAGCGTCCTGACTATACCCCATTATTGGTTTATACCCACCTCCCTCCCATTGGTGTCAGCATTCACATCTGCATATGCTATGACTTGCTGCTTAGTCAATGAACAAACAATTGTACAAAACAAACTTACTCCATTGCATTACTAGAATCAAATACACCAACTACCTTTCAAATACAAAAGTATACCAAAAGCTCAAGTCAACTGAAACCATTCTCAGTAACATCAAGAAACAGCAACTGCATTGGTTTGGCCATATTCAGTCTTCCATTCGATCTTTACCTGTCAAGACGTCTTGTTTTGAAATGAATAACGCTTGTCATTTTCAAGTGAAGACACAAGATCAGCCTTGTGAACTTTTCTCTTGCAAGTACCAGTGCTAATTTCAGCTTAGGCGACCAGGTTCTAGTTGAAGATGTAGCTTCCAATTCAACGTCTGTCTCGTTTTTATTCCTTAGCCTAGAATGTCTCATCCTTGTAATG